>VMKM01000580.1:0-294378 GCA_008360985.2 Macquaria ambigua | reverse complement strand
GAAGTGGAGAACATGGGAGCTTAAAATGGGGATGGAGAGAGGGAAGCAGAAGAGAAGAAGAGAGGAGATTGCGACGAAGTGACGGAGAGAGAGAGAGAGAGAGATATGAACCAAAATAGGGAGTGAGGAGATCGAGAGAGTGTGAGATAAGGGGAGGGAGACAGCGAGCGAGCAAGTGAGATAGAGGGCGAGAGAGAGAGTGAGCGTGGAGGGAGCCTCATCCATTTTAATGAGCTTCCTGTGTAAATGTGTTCCTGCGGAGAAGGAGCCGAGGGCGGCCGCGCGGCGCTCCTAATCCCCCCACGCTCCCGTCATTAAGGGCAGCCCTGTCACACACACCCCTACACGCACACCCGGACACACACACACTTACATAGACGCACATACACACACACACCGCCTGGGCTGCTGCGGGACGGGGCCGCTGTCGCCACTCTGACAGGTCGTCACACACCAGTGAATTCCCCAGGAGCCCCTGGCCTCACTGCAGGCAGAGAGAGAGCGAGCGAGCATCCAGTGATATAGTTTTATGTGATTATTAGCCCACCTTGCATTTGTGAATCTGCCTATTTTCAGTCTCATGCAAAAACTAGTTGTTTTTGCCTCGTCTTTTTATAGCATGTTAGTGGTTTGCCAACAAAATGCACAGATAGGGCTAAAAGAAAACCACAAACACTCACACATAGACAGGCAAACATGTACACACACACACATGCACACACATACACACACACACGCACGCAGCCCCAGAGCAAAACGACTAATGTCTGCCACTCCTCCCTTAAAATTGCCTCCTATAAAAGGAGGAAGAGAGGAAGGGAGAGGAGGGGAGTGTCAAACACACACTCTTTCTTTCTCTCTCTCTCTCTCTCTCTCTCTGTCTCTCTCACTCCCCGTGATTAGGCCTAATTATGGTGGCGCAGACGCCTGGCAGCCCCAGTCATGCAGCTTTAATTGACCGTTATTCATCTGCGGGCTAACGCTAGGGTAGGCGGTGCAAGGAGAGGGAAGAAAGGGGGGGAGTATCAGAAAGGGGGGTGATGGGAGTTTGGCATGCGGGAGCCACGGCTGGGGTGGATGGGAGTTTTGCGGGCGCCTTAGCATAGCCTAGTGAAACTGCGCGTCGCAAGGCTAATTGCTAGCCCCGAGGGATTAGGCCAGGTGATTACACACTGGGCGGTGTAATTACATAAGCAGCGGCTAGCGGGGCCCCGGCTCGCGGCTCCAGGGTCACGCGCCGCAGCCCTCACCCAAGATTAATTGGAGCTGCCACTGGAGTGCGAGGCACCGCCGGAGAGAGCGGTTATACGATTAGCATTAACATTTCAGCGGCGGAGGCGATCGATGAATGGTTTTCACCCCGCCTCCAACACCCCCCATCCCATCTCATCTCCCCGCTCTTGTATGTGTGCCCTCCCTCCTTGCAGTTCCTCTCTCTCTCTCTCCTTTTCCCTCACCATTTAGTGAGGCAGGAGACATGCAGGCGCTAGCTAATTTGAACACGTTTGCAAAACAATATTTGCGGTTGCATGTGTCCCAGTGTTGGTTTTGATTTTGTTGTTTTCTTCAGCTTGTTCCCATGTATGCTTTTGTGCGGCGGCAGTCACACACAGCTGAGCTCTGATTGGTGTGATAGCAGCAGCTCAGGAGGAGAGAAACGAGAGACGAAGAGAGGGAAGAGGAGTGGTGTGGGTAGGAAGCTAGAGCGTGAGCTCAGACCCTGGAAACAGCTGTGGTTTGAGACACTGAGTGGGCAGAGAGCATCATCATCATCCACTCCAGGCTCGAACCCTCATACACTTTGACACTTTCAAAGGGTCAAGGTGTAGATACCTCACTCTTCTGACAGCTTTTTATCTGCTTCTTTATAACCATGTGCCTGTACCCATGAAGATGTGCACGAAAGTGAGAGAAAAACAGAAAGGGATAGAATGAGAGAAAGGATTGGAAAAAAAAGAAATGGGAGAGAAACTGAAAGAAATACAAAGAGGCAAGACAAGGCTGGGGTAAAGAGACGGAGGATGAGATGGAGTGACGAAGAGGGGAGAGAAAAATACATAGAGCGAGGTGAAGGAAATAAAAGTAGAGGAAAAGAAAGGAGTGAACAAGACAGATTTTCAGAGGTCATAGAGAAGTAGAGAGACGGCAGTAAAGAACAGAAAAAAAGATGTGTAAGACAGAACAAGAGCCGGAGAGAGAGTGAGAAAGGTGAGAGGCGCCTTTCCCCCTCAAGGAGGACAAAAGACGAAGCCAATAATGGAGAGGCCTTTTCAGAAACAGAGGTTGCAGGACGCTCCATCTTTTCACCGGTTTCAATGCAGCCTAGAGAGTGAGCGGGAGAGAGGGAGGGGGACAGGGAGAAGGGCGTAAAAAAGGGAGAGAAGAGAGGAGGGATGAGTGTTAATTAGAAGGTCCTTCAGCCCGTGGCCCCGGTCAAGACGCAGAGGCCGCCCCAGCTGTCGGAGCATGACACACTGGCATTGTGCATTCAGCCCTCATTATGTGTGTGGGTCTAGAGTTGTGTGTGTTTCTGTGTATATATCGTGTGTGTGTGTGTGTGTGTGTGTGTGAGAGGCGGCAGGGGAAGGAAAGGCTGCAGTCCAGGGTACAGCAATGGCCAGCGGCGCTTGCTGCGGCGTGACAAGACTGATGAGGCACTGGGGCGACACAGGGGCCTCTGGAGCTCCACTGATAAAAATACACTGCATACATTGGTGTGGCAGCATGCGCGCACACACACACACACACACACACACACACACACACACACACACACACACACACGAAGAAAGAGTTGAGATGTACTGAGAGCAGAGAAAAACACAAAATGATTAAAACAAGTATTTTAACGTAGGGAATCAGACATTATAAATCCCTCCACGCTTACTGCTTTTGTCATTTTAAAGTATCCAGTGAAATTGAACTTAAATGTTGTTTTTTTTTCATATTTGTGTCCACAGAGAACTGTCCCACCCTCCACCCCTATTGTCCCCTCCAACTGCCCCTCACATCGCCTTAGGACCTCACCTGCGGCCTCCTTTCCTGGGCATGCCCTCAGCTCTTTGCCAGGCCCCCGGTGAGTCATCAGTTATACCAAGGCTAAATGGATAATGCTAATGCATAGCACCAATGGGTATGCATTTAGAATGCTTGGCAGGTACATATACTTGTAAAAAAAAAAAAATTATTTGCGCTGATATGAAGGAAAGGTTCCATGACTCTATCAAACCACTTTCCAAAGAACGTTTCGCAAAACAGACAAGGCAAGAACTGTCGCATAGTGCTTGCTCATGGTGGGAACTGTTGGGTCTCTGTAAATATAAAGAGTCGGTCTAGACTTGCTCTACTCGAAAAAGTGCCCTGAGATAACTTTATTATGATATGGCGCTATATAAATAAAACTGAATTGAAATTGAAGAATTGTTGTCTTGCAGAGTAGCTTTTGGTAAAACTTTTAACATGTTTTCTCCTAGATTTGCATCATTTCCCCCCTGTTTCTGACATTTGGGAGTTTACACTTTTAAAGTGTTTGCTTACAGGTCTGTGTTTTCTTGCTGTTTCTATCACAGGTTATGGTTTCCTCCAACCAGCTCAAGCTGAGATCTTTGCCCGGCAACAGGAGATGTTGAGGAAGCAGAATCTAGCCAGGTGTGTGTTTGTGTTGTAATGTCACAGTATGTAATAATAGTGCAATTATGGTAAATAACAGCTAAAAATTGAGTAGCATCAAGGTGGGACTTTTTTTCTGGCAAAGCCAAACTTGTGGATACAGTCATATGTTTTTAATATCCATGGAAGCAGTGTCGTAAATGTGAAATACTGTAAAATGTTCAACATTTGGCCTGTACATTAAAGTCCCTGTGTGTTTCACTGCCTCAGACTTGAGATGTCGGCAGAGCTGCTGAGACAGAAAGAGTTAGAAAGTCTCCACCAGCGACAGCAGCAGCAGCAGCGTCTTCTGGGCTCCGACCCTCTTGGAGCTCTTCCTCCTGGCCTGCCCCCTGACCATCCAGCCCTGCGGAGCCTCCACGACATCCCAGAGGGCCATCCGCTCCGTGAGGAACTGGCCCGCCGCTCAAATGCAATGCTGGTGCTTCGCCATGGGTCTGCCACACCCCTCCTAACCCTCAACCACCACCACCACCACCACCACCAGCAGCAACAACCAGGGGCGCCCTCCACACCCAAAGACACCCAGGCACAGAGCTCCACTGCTGGGCCAGATGCTGAATCCAGGAAGGCCCCCCGCAGGGGCCCCCAGACACAGCTCCGCGCTGGGGATCACACAGGAGGAAGAGAGGACAGAGGAAGGGAGGGGGACAGGGAGATGCAAGATGAGGAGATGAAGGACTCTGACAGTGAGACGGAGATGTGTGAGGAGAGGCAGGACAGTGTCGGTGCCAAGTCCAGCAGTAAACCCAGGGACCGGGAGCGAGACGGGGGTAAAGAGACTGGCAGCAAGGGAGTGTGCGACAGTGCCAAGGAGACTGGAGAGAGCTCAGGCAGGCTGAGCGCCCCTTGTAGTTCAGCAGGTACAGAGTCACCCAGTCGCCACCTCTTCACCCCTGGACTGGGCAAGGCTGATGTCAAGTACCACCTGCCACCTGGGTTCATGCCACCACTGCCTGCTCTTCACGCCCAGTCGTTGCCCTTTGGATTCCCCTACGCCAACCCTTACTTTCACACAGGTGAGAGACTCAAAGAGACACACACACACACACACACACACACGGCCGAAAGCTGACATGTGAAACCCATTAGCGTCACTCTCTGTGCATGTCTCCAGTGAGGAGACCTTTCCCTGTTAGGGGCCCTGCCTCTGACCCCAGTGTGACCCTCATGCACACCACCAGCAGCACAGCCACGTGGGCAGAAAGGAGGGGGAGGGGTTATTTGTTCACATACATACTGTGCACACAAACACACTTGTCCATATGCGTATTAACACAGCTGCAATCAGAACACTTAATTATACTTTATGCAAACATAAAAAAAACTACCATAAACTAACTTTATCTTACCATTTTACAAATTCCCACCATGAGCAGCTTCATGACAGAAGATTGAAATCTAGTCAGTAGAGCTGAAGCTATTTGTTGATTTATCCATAAATCACAAGAAAGTTATTACACAATAATTTTAATTATCAATGAAAAAGTGATTTATGAAGCAATAGTACCAAACGTTCACTGGTTCCACCTTCTCAATGTGAGGATTTGCAGCTTTTCTGTTTATATCATTGTACACTGAATATCTTTGGGTTTTGGACTGTTAACAACTCAAAAAGCTAAAAAAATAAAAAATCAGTCTGATGGGCATTTTAAACTGTTTTCTAACATTTTATAAATACTAACCTACAAACTAAACATAATCCATAGGTTATGGTAATGAAAATAATTGTTACTACTTAGAATAATGACCCAATTCCACCTGACTATCTCATAATTTATTTGTTAAATTAAATTAAAGGTTTTCTTCTCAAACTCATGACTAAACTTAACAGGACAGAAGAAACATTTTTGTCAACAATTTTCTGAATTGTAGCTCAAAATATTTTTATGTGTCTCCGAGGTGTCTCTAAACTTGCAGTTTTCAGGTTCTGAATTACTAAGAAATGTGAAACAGCAGCAAGATGCTCAGTCTTAATAGCAACTTTGTACCCGGTGTTTTTATTGACACATCATTTTCACCCACTGCTGCTCTTTCAGGCTCTATGGGAGGTCTTTTCATGGATGGGGAGGACTCAGCCACAGCAAACCCTGTGGAGGACATCAGCAAGTGGAGTGTGGAGGACGTGTGTGGCTTCATAAGCAGCCTGGCTGGATGTGCTGAATACACACAGGTGAGGATATAGGGAGAGGGAGGAGAGAGAGAGAGAGAGGAGGAGATGGAGGCCAGGTGCAGGCTGACTACTAACCATAGAACAATAGTTACCAAGATATAATACAGACTGCATAGACTCCTGTAGTATTTTCAAGGGCATCTCATTACGTTTAGGTAGCAGCGCTGCAGTTTTTTCAAGTTTATTGTGAATGGGTGTGGATGCATGAACGGTCATTGTGTGAATGCAGGAGAGGTAGCAGTGCATGTAGACGTACACCTGTAGCTTGTGTGAATGAAATTCGTATTTGTGTGTATAGCCATATATTGTTCCAAAATGAAATATCCAGCATTTGAGAAAAGTGAACCAATCTCATCCTTTATTTCTGTCCATCTTTAACAAAACAGAACATAGCAAAATATTTGAAAATTTGCTCATTTGAAAGAAAAAGGGTAAAGATTTTTGTCTTGAAACAATTCTCACATGACGATGTGTGTGTTTAAAGAGTTATTAGTTGCTGTAATCATTCTGGCTGTGGAGTGAAGTGATTCCTTACTAACTCCAATGTAAGAGATGGGGGAACAAAATCCACAATCAAAATGCAAAAATAATTTGTAAAGTTCAGCTGAAGCTAATGTGAGGCGTCAACTGTCTGAGTCAGCTAAATTATCTTCTACAAATAGTCTTTATTTCCTCTCATTAGCTTCAGATGAACTTTACAAATAATTTTTGCATGGAGCAAGACTCTTTTTGAATTTGTCCCTCTCATCTCTTACATTGGAGTCACGCTATGAAGAGATTTCTTTATGGCCAGTATGGACAGGAGGAATGATTCCAGTGACCATTAACACATAATCTACATATGGACATGTGAATATTGTATCAAGTACTGCTACTGAAAAAACAATCTGAACTATCCTTTAATAGATATGTTGTTAAGACCCTATTAGACAACATTTTCTCCACAACTGCATCATCTTTATTGTAAAAATGTTGAATGATAATAATTCAGCTATTTTTTCCTCTCAAAATGGGTATGTAACATTTTGGAATAGAGCCACTGTTTTGTAGGTTGTGTGAATGAATGCGTAGGTGTGTGTTTATGTGTGTGTGACGGGGCTGTGGCTGAAGCGGCTGTGTCTCTGCCAGGTGTTTCGGGAGCAGGCCATTGATGGAGAGACATTACCGCTGCTCACTGAGGAGCACCTGCTCAACACCATGGGACTAAAGCTGGGGCCTGCGCTCAAGATCCGCTCACAGGTACACACACCACAGACCTGCGTGTGTGTTTGTGCGTGATCAAGTGGACTTGTGTGTGTGTTTGAACGTGCGTTTCTGTCCATAGGCCCAAGACAAAGTGCTAGCGTAGCATAGATGATTCCCTTAAAGTAGCCAGCCCCACAGACTGCAGCCTCTCTTCTCTCTCTCTCTCTCTCTGTTTAAAACACATTATACAATACTCAACAGGCTGTACTGACAGTCATATGGTCTCCTCTCGTCTCCTCAGGTGGCACGACGCGTTGGCAGGCTTTTCTACATGACTGGATTCCCGCTGGCGTTCCCGTTTCCACCTTCTGCCGCGCTGCGCCCCCCAGAACGGGATCGGGACCCCCTGACCACGCCATCTGACAACCCTCTACCCCTCTCTCTGTCGCTGCCCCACAGACCCACCTCCACCAGCAGCAGCTCCTCTCCTTACAGCGGCCCCACCCCAGGGTGCTCCTCCCCAAAGCAGGAAAACGGTAACGGCTCCACGGTTGTAGGAAGATACGAGGCCAAAACTCCTTCGTAGGAGAGGACAGGCAGGGGTGAGGAGGGCAGACCTGCCTCAAACTAACCGGAGAGCCAAGCTGCGGGGGGCAGAGGGTGGCCCAGAGAGATTGACTCCCAGGCCATATTTACCAGACTCCCCCACCTTGGGACCTTTTACGCTGAAATTTATGGGGAAATATTGAACTAGAATAAAAGACAATTGGACAATATGGACCGTATCCGACAAACCAATCAGCTTCTGAGTTCCTCTGCAGTGGCTGTAGCCGAGCAGAATTCAAACAAACTGGGTTGGAAGGGAGACTCGTGAAGCGCCAGAGGAACAGAGAAAGAGAAAAAGGAGGAAAAGGAGACAGCTGGTCACAGACAGCCTGCCAAAAAAAGGAGCGAAGCCCTGCCACAAATGCGACATTCTTGCAAGTCAGACAGTCAGACGCTAGCGGAAACTCTTCCTTCCTTCCTGAGCTGGAGGAAGCTCTGCTCACTCACTCTTTCTCTTGTCTCTATCTCTCCGACTGCTCTCACCACAAGCCCTGCAGAACCCAGGAATTAAAAAGAGACGCCTCACCCTCCCTCCCTTCCTTCCTCTCGCCTGTTTCCCCGAGGCCAAACAGCAGCGTGGAGCTGTCTTTTTAGAGGCTGGAGTTGAAGCATATGCTGAGCAGCACCAGATCTGACCAGCTCCCTCATATCACTGCAACTATGCATTCCACTGTCCCGATACCAAAGATGACCGGATGTGTGGAATTGGAACCATTTTCACAATGTGTCTGCTTCTTTTTGCATTAATGGTCTCAGAGAAAGACTGGTCAAACAGGGAAATGCTAGGCTAGTGCCTCACATGATGGGACTGTATTTGAGGTGACATAGGTAGAGCTGTCATTTACTGACAAACGCTTAAAGATGTTGGCGAAATGGAGAAGCCTCAATGGTGTGTACGGCTTACGTCATTGTATGCTTGTGTTGACTACTGTGGGAGGTAGGAAAAACATGCAAAATTGTACAGAATCATGCTTGAGATGAAAATATCCTGAAGGTTACATATGTGGTACTTTTTGTTAAATGTAGTTGCACGAATAAGGTTTTCTTTACTGAAAAATGTGACTTGCTGAACTTTGGTGGTACTTTTGTTCCTTCCTTTTTTTTCTGCCATTTTTAAAAAAAAAAAAAAGTGTAATATTAAAAAACGCTCCAATCTTGAATGCTACTTCAGCATATAAATATGAGGAAAAAGATATTTATAGGACTTTTGATGTAGTAGATAAAGCAGATTATGATATGTATTATAATTAGCCCTTAAGATGGATTCCAAAGATACTGTTTTCTCTTGGTTGCAGGGAAAAGAAAGGCACAAAGCTCTTAATGCAAATGTTTTGAATTTGTTATGGATTTTTTTTTAACTAAGCAAGCAATTAATTAAAAATGGTCTCTAGATTTCCCTTCAAAAGTTTTGTCTTCATCCTATTTTTCTATTCACCGTACAGGTGAAATAAATCCTAAGAAATGCCTCTGCTTTCTCTTTTCTCTCTTGTGTGCCTGCGTCAAGACAACGTATATACGCCTTTTCCTCCTCAGGTGTTTGTGGTTCTTGTGTAAAAATGTGCAGGAGGGACTATGCGGTCTCCTGATGTGTGTGTGTGAAGGGGAGGTGACCCATGGGGGGGCACAGTTCAGGTCAACAACAGCTGTCAGAGTGTGAGGTTCAGCCGCAGGCCAAGGCCTCCCTTGCCTGTGGGGATAAACCTGACCCTCCTCCTCCACCCACACACACACATACAGGACCAGAACCAGGAACAGCCCCCACTCACTCTTACCTTCCTCCTTCAAAGAGTTTACACTGAAGCAGTACGCTCTACTGGGACTTCCCCTCGCTTTAGGCTGGGCCTCTGCACCAGAAGTTTCTGTATTCGCTGAAAACGACTACAGAAGAAATGTGACGACACAAAAGTGTTTCTCAAACCAAATCTTCATTGTGGCGTTTAAATCCATGTCAAACAACTCCTCTGCCCTGTATTGTACACCAGTGAATGCGTGCAATAATCGTTCACCCAACTAAAGGCCAGTATCACCTTTAGATTAGTGGTGAAAGGTGCAGTGAAGTCGAGAAAGGAAAAAAAAGGATAAGTTGGAGTAGGAGAGCTGTGTCTGAGCATGCGAATACACAGACAGAAAAGACAGTGGTCCGGGCGGGGGGGGTTGGGTGAGGAGTTGGCACAGAAACAGACCAGCCTGTGTTGCTGCTCTACCACCTGGGTAGAAAGTCTTGGCACAGCATCAGACGCCACC
Organism: Macquaria ambigua; assembly: GCA_008360985.2. Classification (NCBI taxonomy): domain Eukaryota; kingdom Metazoa; phylum Chordata; class Actinopteri; order Centrarchiformes; family Percichthyidae; genus Macquaria; species Macquaria ambigua. Next base: position 284,501 of record VMKM01000580.1, on the reverse strand, counting down.
CTGCCAGCCTGGCACAGCACTGCTGCCTCAGGGCTCAACACCCGCCTCTCTGTACCCCTCCTCTTGGCCGGCCCGGCCTGGTTCGGCCCGGCGAGGCTCATAGCTCTCTCCAAATAGCCTGTCCTCACAAAGCCTGAGGGTGTCTACAGGTGTGCACATGTACGGAAGACACAAATGACTCGTTTCATCAACATGCACGTACACGCTTCAATTAATTAGCATCTTAAAAAAAAGGAAAACAATCTGGATTCTTGAACTCTGTCTTTTCTTTTTTACAGTTTCAATTCTTAATAAAATTACATCAAGAACATGTTTGTACTGTACAGGTCAGGTAATACAAAATTCAAAAGCAAAGAGAATAGCAAAAAGTCCAATTTAATTTTAACTATAGATGGCTGGTAAAGTGGAGAGCATAAGAGTCTCTCGGGTGAGCTCGAGTGTGTGCATCCATGAACCTCAGTCATCATCAGACAGCTCCAGGTCCTCCACCACATCCTCGCCTCCTTCTGCCAGCTTCATTAGAGCAGAGGAGGACAGCGGCTGAGGAGCCTTGGAGGTCTTTTCATCGCCTTCATCCTCATCATCATCCTCGTCATCTAGAATACAGACAGGAATGTATGAAGGCCGACAGGTATTGAGGTCAAATCTTAGATAATGTGTGCACATAAAAATGTCCTTATATCAAATACATTTAAGTGTTTAACATACAGTACAGTATTTTCAACAATTATAACTTCTCTTATGTAGTTGTGACAACTACATTATAGTGCGTTATAAGCCATTTCATAAATATTCATATACTTCTCATAAATAAAAAAATAAAAAAAATGTATTTGGACTTTTGGACTGACTGGATATATTTCATGTTTTGGCACTTAAAGTATATTTTATTTGACATCCTTTAAATGTATTTTACAGGATAGCAGATTTCTCTGTTCTGTTAACTTGTATATACACATTATTAATTAGAGGAATTTAATTAAGTAATTAGAGGTTATTAATTTGAGGGTACGATTTACTAATTTCAATAGAAAATATAGGGCTGCAACTAATGATTTAATCTAATTTTCATTATTGGTTAATCTGTCAATACATTTTTTTAATTAATCAAATAGTAAATTATCAGAAAATACTGAAAAATGACATCTTCAAATTGCTTGTTTTGTCCGACCGTCAGTCCAAAACCCAAAGATATTCAGTTTACAAGAATATAAAACTAAGAAAAGCAGCAAATCCTCAGATTAGAGAAGCTGAAATCAAAATATTTGGCAGTTTTTGCTTGAAAAATTACTAAAATGATTCATTGATTATTCAAATAGTTGCCAAAAAACTTTCTGTTGATTGACCAAATCGATTAATCTTCTAATCTTTGCAGCTCTACAAAAATTATCTAAAGTTTTAGCCCTAACAAGTGCCAGCCTCTGCAGTAATGAGTCTGTATATACACTGATAATATAGGGCAATACATACAGTCTCTTCTGTATACTAAATAAATAAAACACACAGCAAATAGCTGAAAATGACTTATTTGTTAGTGCTACCAGCAGGGACCGTACGGAGTAAAATTCAATGACTTTTCAAGCACTTTCAAGGTACCTAAACCAAAAATGTCCATACTCTTGAAGCCTTTATCATCACATCTAAATTGTTACTATAAATGCCAGGAGTAGTATGCTTTTATTGGGACATTGATATTGTACCCACCTGAGTCTCCGCCCTCCATCCCCTCGTCATCGCTCATGTCAGACAGATCTTCAAGATCATCCTCATCATCGGACCCACGGCTGCCCTTTTTACCTGAGGGGAGACAGTGAAAAATGTTACACATTGAATTTAGAAGTGCGTCTAGTGTTACTTTCAGACATTTCTAAGTTTGTGTTGGTGCATCGCTGACGTCTGAGGACTTTGGAGACACCTATATGTGGGCCAGACATCAGAGGCAGCTAGAAGTGTATTTCCTCCTGAGATGGAACTGAGAGTCGATTACAGCCGCTGCCGCCGCCGCACAAACACCCATGACAGTTTACTACTGGCAATTTCAGACATCTTGTGCTCACGGCCTAAATATAGCAAATGGAGATAGCAGGCAGGTTCCCCAGCTACGACGATGATGGGAGAGTCGGTGTGTGTGCTGGTGTGCGTTTGTGTGCGCCGGAGAGAAATTGGGAGTTTGTCTGGATTTGTGTTTTGGTATACTTAGGGTGCAGCGTGTGTGTGTGTGTGTGTGTATGTTGTCTAGCCAAAGGGACAACTGGGGTCCACAGGCTTTGAAGTTGAGGTGTGATGAGAGGCTGGGGGCGTGGAGGAGAGAGAAGCAAAACAGAGCTACTTCCTCCGTCTGCTCCACACACAGTTCTACAAGAAGTGCACATACACAGCTAAACAACGCATCAGGTACTTCCCTTTCTATCTAAATTTAAGATGACATACTCTCACTCTGTTGCTCACATGGTGCTGGAAGACTTCAGTAGTACCTCAGAGGTTGCCCCCAAGTGACCTGGAAGACTTATTACCCCTACTCACCGACACCACCACCACCACCACCACCACACACACACATCAATCTAAATCATCAGCCCCCTCCTCTCACACTCCCCCTCTTTCCGGAAGTGTGAGAGACCACAAAGAGCTTTGGTGTGCTGCCCAAAAGCTTTTGGCTCTTCAAGACTGGACGGGAAGGTGGTGGGTGTGCGTTTGTGTGCTATCATCGAGATGTGTGTGTGTGTCTTTAAGTGTGCACGTGTTGCGAGGACATGCGGGGGCAGCTGGTTTAAGCCCACAGAGCCAGAAAGAGAGAGCTAGAATGAAAGAGAGAAAGAGGGAGAGAGGAGTGGGAGCGGCCACCTCTGGCTGTTCCACTGGGCTGGTTTGAATTAGGAACCCCCGCTGGGATCCAAGCCTGTACTTCCTGTCGGGGGGTTTCAGTTCGTGTGTGTGCGGCAAGGGGTGGGAGGGGTGGAGGAAAGACGAACGAAAGGGAGGGAGGGGTGGACAGAGAGTGAGAGGCGGAGGCCCGCCGCTTGCCGGCAGCTGCCCATCCGTTTGTGGGGACTCTCCCTACAATGAAGTCCAGATGCATTAAAAAAAAAAAAAAAAAAAAATCCCCCTGCCGCCTACTCCTTTCCTCTGTGACCTAGCGGCAGGCTTTTTTTTGTGCTTGGAGTGTGTCCGAGTGTAAAGCTGTAAAAGCGAGGTTGCAGCTGCCCGTGACCTCCGCACGACCCGAGAGGATGAGACATGCTGGGGTTTAAAGGTGGGGTCAGCGATTCTAATCCAATACACTTTTTTGTCAAATTCAGCGAATATCTCCTCACGGTCCCTATAGCTGTCCGTTCTGTGTGTGTGCTAGAAAAAAAAAAATCCGGTGTTTGTCCACAGCCCTGGCTCTGTCAACGGGAAACAAACAATGTGGCTTGGACCGAGCCACACAACACTATTCCAGCCAATCAGCAACAGGTGGCGTTCGTGCTCGTGCACAGGACTTCTGCCGGCTACTCTCCCTCTTCCACGTCCTCGGCCACGTACAACAGAGCTACACCATGATAGCAATGAAACGTAAATAACATCGGAGTATAAATATCAACAATCTTTCTCCAGAATCGTTGACCCCACCTTTAAGGAAGTTCATGGCGACGGTTCCTCTCTGCGGAGAGAGAACCAAACTATCTGATAAGCAGAGATTTTCTCATGAGTTTGAGACGACCTCTGTGGATGTTTTAATAACCCAGAGCCTTGTGGTAACGGCTCTGCAGGTGATCTGCATCACCTAGCCTAATCTTTAAGATAGTGTCTGTTGCAGAAACAGAGATAACAGCCTGGAAGTCAGACTGAACTGTCATCACCTCTTTAACTTTTGCACTGTTAGTAGAGCAGGTTGTAACAGAACACAGCCCCCTAGAGGCTCCTTAGCAGGCCAATTTCAATGTGTGAGTAAAAAGTGTATGCGAGAGTCAGCTTGCCTTTGATTTTGAGTCCTGCATCATCTTCGTCTGATTCGCTGTCAGACTGGAACAGATCCTTGAACTCCTTCTTGTCCTCAGTCTTCTTCTCCTGAATCTTCTTGCGTTTGATCTCAGGGAGGTCCAGATCCTCCATCTTTACAAAACACAAAAACAGCAGGGTAAATACAAAAAAACCTGCTTTCATTGTGTTAATGACGACGATCATAAAATAATTGTTCTGCCAGTAAAATCTTCCACTATAGAGCATGACTGTTTCATGATTTATGTAACAGTGCATTTCTTGTGGGTAACGGAGAGATTCATAAAGAAAAAGCCAGAAGTGATTCATGATGAGTGGGATGAGGCGAATGTTGGTGGTTTTTTGGTTGGATAGTTACCCTTTCTTTGCCAGATATCTCCAGCTGGATCTCCTTCTCCCTCAGCTTCTTCCACTGGCTGTAGTACCTGCTGAGGGGGGTCCCCTCCTCCTGGATCTGCTTCTCCCAAGCCGCCTGACAAAGGACATGGTGATGAATGTATATACAGGTGTGGGAAGGTATATTTAAGCTATTTGTGTTAAATAAGAAGCAGATCTGTGCCTGAGCTTCATGATGAACAAGAATATCCAGGGTAGTAAGTTATTTTTTCTGACTCTGTTAAGAGAAGCCTTTAAGGAGGTTCATTCAGGTTCTCAAATGATCTTACTACATGAGGCTTTCCAGCACAACTTCACATCAATTGACTAGGAGAAAGAGATGGACAGACGAGACTGATGAGAGTGAGAAGAAGCAGAAAACCGACAGATTGAAGATGCCTGAAAGGGGAGACCAGTGGATCTTCTCCAGCCCCTAAAGGTCTTTGTGGATGATATCGATTAGGCCAAATCACATTATCTGACCAACAAATCCAATAGAGCGAACAGACCGCGGCCTCCTGCGCCCGTTAGCTTAACACATTTACCACAATTTGCCGTGCGGCTATTAAGATGGGTGACATGTATGCACACACACACAAAAAAAAAAAGAGAGGATAAGAAAATGAAACTGGAAAAGCTACTTCTGAATTCAGCCTGGACTCGAATAAACAAAACATTTTCACACACAGGCAGCAGAGAAAGACAACAGACATCAGAGCGCGACCTGGATGGAGGCAGGGCATCATTAATTAGGCTAGATCTCAGTTTGGGTGACATGTCAGCGGGGGGCTGGTGGCCGGAGGGGGGCCGTGGCCTTTTCCGCAGCAGGCCTGTCCTCTCTCCTTCGCCTGCGGTGACACCTCTACCGCTGCCACGATGCCAGGGAGTGGATGCCATGGCGACAGCCTCTGCTGAGCAGAGAGCCGTGGCGACAGGAGCTGGCGCTGCCGCGGTGCCGTGCTGTCTGCCTGTTGTACTTTCTTAACACACACACACACACACACACACACACCTCCATGTGTGTACGCACACACATTTTCTCATCAGCTAAATTACACAAAGACCATCCTCTTTAATTTCATCTTTAAACGCTCTTAAATATTAATCAGCAGTACATGTCAAGACTCTCAGCAGCAGCAAAGCCACATAAAAGCATGTATGTGTGGACAGATAGCATACAGAGAGAGCAAGTCAACACAGAAAACACACTAATGGCTGCTCATTAAGGCAGAGGCGCCTCTGGTTCAAAAGCCCATAAGAGCTTCCAATAACCACAGGGTCATTCTTAACCAGGCTTAGAGTTTATACAGGGAAGTGTCCTCCATTATCAGTCGCTGACTGTAGGGGTTGACAGGACTGTTGGATGGCCTGCAGCCTCTGGTTCAACTGGACGAGAGCCCAAAAGAAAAGTGTCTTGTCTTACTTTTTGTCATGCAGTGAAAAGTTATCTTTCCCAAGCAACTGGAACACACTGTTCTCTTTTTGATGCGTCTTGAGAACAGATAAGACACCACCTACAAGTTAGCTGAGCGAAGCAGACGTGACTAAAGGATAAAAATAAAAAATGAACATCACGTTGTATTGTTGTGGAAACTGTTGTGTTTAGCGGAGAACGTTGAGTCAAACTTGTACCGACTATTAAAGAAGTCCAAGTCAAGTGGATTGAGCTGGTTGATTGTTGACTGTCGTCAATTATTGTAAACACCAAATCACACCCAGCACAGCAGCGGACACCACCTCGCCAAAAGCTGGCAAAGTGACAGCAGACAACTCCTCATTAGGTCGGATTTATGTTTTAGCAAGAGGGATTAATGAACAGACTTCCCAGCCTAATTAATCTCCAATTTGAGTTTTGTTGATTCTTATACTTCTGTTACTGTGAATATATTTATGTTACATTTCCCATCAGTTTTGAGGTCTCACCCACGCATAAAATAAGTGAATCAATACTTTTTAGATTAAATCTTGAATGTCTGATTTACTCGGAGACTAAAATACCAAATTAAATGGTTCAAAGCTGAGTATTTAATTAGAAAATAATAAAATGTTCTGTTTTTTTCTGACCTCTTTAACTACAATAGGAAAAGAAAACGGTGAGGACGTGAGCAAATGAGCGGTGCTCACCTGATGAATAGCATGCCTAACAGAACGCTGCTGTAATATTTCAACCTAGTCTGGGCTTTTGATGTGTGTAATTATATCTGTGCTCCATTTGAACAGCACGCAGCCTCTTCAGATAGCTAACTTTTGGGGTAACACGTGCTGAAACATACCAGGTAGTTTGAAGCCCTTCAAATGCATGAGGTAAGCAGAATGCACATGTCAAGAGGCTAATAAGGGGAACTAATAAAACAACTTGTAGCAAATATAATGAAATTACTTGTCCCAGTGTAATAAAACTGTTGCTCTCAATGAGTAGAAAAAGCAATATAACCCATAGTCAGACATGACAATGGTAAATCATAAAACATTGTTGCATGACCCAATAATTACTACTCATCAGGGCTGTAATTTATTTTTAACTGATGTTATAATTACACTGCATTATGACCCACTAGATATTATTAAATCTTGAGCTAACAATACACAGTTGGCTTCCATAATCACAAAACAGATGAATCCATACAGGTTTTTACAAATGCCTGATTTCTGTCTTTGTCCATCTATAAATGGCTGTGATGTGTCTGTAAGTAATAGTCGCCAGGTGATGTGATGGTGTGAATTTTTTACGTCAGCTATCCATTTATGAACACCAACAACTTCTACATTTTAAACCTATTTAGTGTTATTTTATTACATTTTTACGTTTTATATTATCTTGGGCTCACCTAAGAAACATCCAAACACAAAAATCTATCTATCTATCTATCTATCTATCTATCTATCTATATCTGTACATATTTTTACCTTGTCGAGCTTGTAGTCCTTGTTTTTAGCTGTATGTCTGTATTTCTGTGTATGAACATTGAGAGCAATGACAAACCGGAGCCAAATTCCTTGTATGTGTACACATACCTGGCCAATAAAGGTGATTCTGATTCTTTATAATTGTGTGTTTTGATGGAAGAGCACCTGCCTGCATTTACAACTCATTTTCAAATTTTTCAAAAGCCATGTTAAAAAGGTTCACAAAAACTTAATATTAGGAAACAGAAGAGCCAAACTGCAAAGAAATACAAACGGATGGAAGAGGTAAAATGAGGACTCTGGAAAGGCAGCCTGTAAAATCAGGACAAGACAGTCTTCCCCTGCCCTCCCTCCCTCTGTCCGTCTGTCTTTCACACACACTCACCACAGCGGTGGCATCGGCCACTCCGAAGGCGGCCTTCTGTCTCCGTCCTGTGATGTGGCTGCTGTTCTCCTGTACCTTCTCCAGCAGCTGGCGCACCGGCTTGCAGTAATTGGCCACTTTGCATTCCTTCAGGAACGCTTTCAGCTGCAGGGACATGGAGGGGGAGTATGAGAAAGAAGGAACCAGTGTAAAGGATCATCCAGTCCACCCATACGGTGCATTCAGGCAGAGCAGAGGAGGGCTTGTGGTTGTTTCCCCTGAGGGGAACAGATTCAACCTGGCAGATCCTGAACCAGATCCTGAATCATCTATTCAGACAGGTTTTAAACTCTGGGAATGATGTTCAGTGTCACTACTTCCTTATTAGTTTAGACTAAATCAGTGTAGTTCGGTAACACTAGTGTGTGTGTCGTGTACATTTGTGTAGATATGGGGAGATAAAGTCATTTAAATTTCCCAGACGTAGATCTCTCGAGCCCATTCCAAAATCAGTTTAAAAGTCGTGTTACCTGAATGATGGTGGGCAGGGCGAGCTCTGGGAAGCCGATGGAGTTGGCCTGAGTGTGGAAGTATTCCAGTATCAGGTCATACAGCTGGTCAATCAACCCGTCCTAAAACGCAGCAGAACAGAAAGATTCACAAGCAATATTCACACAGATGTGTAAAACTTGAGTTTATCATTTGCCTCTTTGCTGTGCAACTAAATTCAGAGCAAAATTACAGAAAAACACATCAAGACTGATATCTGTTAGCATTTCACTTGTTACAAAAGAACCATGACTGGCAGCTTAGCCTAGCCTAGCCTGTCAGACCTCTGAATCTCTGCCCACATGTCTGATTTGTTTGGTGATTCAGATTCAGTGTGGATGAGCTCGACACCGCTGTACAAGTGGTTTTAAGACCACATGCAGAAATACTCTTAAATCAACATATCTCTTGGATCAATGGGAAAAAAGTTAAGTGCTCCTAGCCACGGCTACCGCAGCATCCATGCCAGCTGGTGGGATGGATACGTCACTTGCTACTGAGTGGTCATGGCAAAACAAAACAAAACAACTCTCCCTCCCAAACAAAAATCAGCTAACATGATGAATAAAGCTAAAAAAGCTAATAAAGCTGACTAAAGCTAAATGATATGGCAATTCAGTCTGAATATCAAGCTAAGTTTAGCCTAGCTGTCATGCAATCCATCACCTGAATTTGGTCACCTCTGGCTTATAAACAGGGATTCACAGATTACTCTGCAGATCATGCACAAGGAAGTTACATGCTTAGTCAACATGCTAAACAAATAAAAACACTGTTTGAAATATTCACAGTGTAGCATTAGTATGTTATGAAACTATGCTGAACAGCGGCCAAAAGTGGTACTTGCACGATAATGGCACAAACACTAGAAGAATAGGATAATAAAATTTTTAAAAAAGTACCGAGATCTCCACGTAGAGCGTGCAGAAATTTACATTTTAAAGTGGTGCCTGTCAACTAAGGATGGACCTTTTATGCATTTCATGGAGCCATACAACATACTGTACTTTAATATAGATTTATTCAAAAACCCACTTGGCTAGAGTAAGCGAACACATCATCTACAGTACTAGACGCTTAGTCGACTCTCTTTGTGAATACAAATAAAATACTATGCGGACCAAGTGTTCTGCTGTGAGTCTACGAGGCAGGGGTTCGTGGCAGCTGCCCAGGTGACAGCAGTGAAAACAGCCCTAGCGAGCGGAGTGCGGGGGATAATCCCAGAGGGCCGTGCAGCAATCCTCTTGGCTGCAGCGCTGAGCACGGTGACTGAAGGCCAGTTTTAGAGACCTGACAAGGGGCTTTCAGCACTGCCCTCAATCCCCTTATGTACACACGCAGGCTAACACACAGTGTCAGGGACCAACATGAAAATAACATTAACTAAGACTTGAACCACTCATCTGATCAGCTGCTGCTCCTTCTCAGTGCGAGAAACATCAGAAGCACTGACACAAACAGGGGCACACACAGGCCAGCGTCAAACCAAACACTGTAGAGAAAATAATCTGTCCTACTACTTACCTTGTAGGCTTTCTCCATTAGGTTGACCTTGCTAAGCTTCAGGATGACTGCAAAGTTGATGGGTTTCTTGCTCATTCGCCCTGGCTTCTTGTTGAAGTCCACCTGTTGGAAGATCTATGAAGGAAAGGCATAAACCGGCAACGTTGAACTCGGACCAAACTGCTCAGAAATGCTCAATTTTATTGGTACAATAGTGCGATGCATACTATCTTCAGAGAGCAGAATAGTAAGATGGACCCAGAACCCAAAGTAAATACAAAACATGGGCAACATGAACTGATAACCTTTGTTGACTTTGTTTATTGTTCTTCATTATTAGCGTTTTCTATCATTCTTTTGGTTTGTATTTTAAAAGAATGTTTTTTTGGATGACTCTCCTCATCGACCTGTTGTCCCAATTATCCAATCAAGACACACCACACACTGAAGGAATCTATAAAACAAGGTCATGCTGATGGCCTACAAAAAGGTCAAAACGAATCAGTAAGTAATTAGCCATGTAACTAATAAACTCTTTATTATAACTTCGATATTGCTCCTGCTCCTACATGCCTGAGTGTCTGAAGTTTTATATACATTTAATAAATCTGCAGCTACAGCTATATGTTGATAGTGTTCTTCAATTATGACAATTATCATTCTGCACAGTTAATTTTACATACTGCAGTATTACCGAGATGACACATTTCTATCTTAGTCTGTGAAAGCACATTCTAGCCAACGTGTGGGCTATTTGTCTACAAGCTTTAGCTTTCACATCTGCCCACAGTGCGCAAGTGAATTCTGTCTTGCATTTGTGTATCAAGCTATTTCTGACTACCCGTATCTCTGTGTATTTCTGTGCGTTTGTGTGTGTGTGTGTGTGGTCGTTAATGTGCTCAGTGTGCGAAGCAGAGCAACGCTCCTGGCCGGTGCTGTCTGTACAAACATAGGATGTGGTGGCGGTCTGCGGGGGAGCCAGGGGGAAGTGGGAAGGCATGGGCCAACCCTGGTGCATGCACACACACACACACACGCACAGCTACTGAAGCAGGAAGCTCCAAATCATACACCCCCCTCGGAGATGCGAGAACACACACAGGCACAGACACACGGGAGGAAGGGGCTGCTTCTGCTGCTCTAATTAAAACAGTGGCAGCGTACCTCAGCCTGCCTTTAACAAGGAGAACAGTAAAGGAGAAAAAAACACAGGAAATATCGTGCATCACAAATAAACACGGTTTGCTGTTGGGGGTTAGGGGAGGGGGCTCCGAGTGTGTATGCGGGGAAAAAGAGGTGGGGAGTGGGCCATAGGCAGAGAGGATGTGGTCTGCACAGTGTGTTAGGACCAGAGTGTAAACCACAACCGTGCTTTTATTGCTTCGGTCAAACTGCTGCATGCACACACACACACGTTTACTAACAAACACACACACAACAGGCATGCACTGACCACTCCCAGCGGGCCGAGCTAGTCGCCGTCGCCAGCACGCTGCTCTCCTCTGGCACACCACAACACCGCCCCGCAGCATGCATAAACACTCTCGCACACACAAGACAGACAGACACACCACACAATCACGTGCTTAACACCTGACCCAGAGAAAATGTTGTCAGTTGGTGACCTGTGATTGGTCTGATAACAAAGGTGTCTCTCTCTCTCTCTCTCACACACTCTCACACACACACAGTGCTACCCTTCGATGTGTTTCCTCCTGAGCTCCTTCAGTTGTGGCCGTTGAGACCAAAATATATTTCATACGCCACTGATGTTTTTCCACAGCAAACCACCGACGGAACATTTCATCACATCTACCTTTTCATTGTTTCCATTTGTGACAAAGAAAACCAACTGACTTGTTGTTTAATCTGCATAATTTAAAACCTATTTGAGGACTTTCAGTTCTGTGTACTGGTGTGTGAAACACTTCAGACTGCTGGAAACTTGACATCTGCACAAGCTGCATTGATCCTGTCAGATCCACATTTATCCCCTGTCACTGGTGGTTACTGGAGATGACGTGAAGTCTTACCTCCACGAGGAAAGGCAGAACAGGTACAAATGTGTTGGTGGTGCTAGACAGCAGAGTGAGGGCTCTGCAACAGTGCATCCTCAGAGGGTAATATCTTGATGTGGGCACCAGTCTGTTCAGAAAGAGACAACAGTGGTCAATGTCTCCACCTGCTGTTGGCAAATGGTAGGTTCACACAAATCACTGATAAAATGTTATACTGCATATAAAATTAATACCAGACAGCAGCCTAAAGTTTCTTTGCAACAATTTTGGGAGGTAACAGATTATTAACAAATGACTGATACTGGATATTTGGGGGACGACACCACTATCGTTTTCTGTGATTCCAAAAATTCAGGTAACTACATACAGTACTGTTCAGTATAATATTTTTGAAAATATACAGTATGTATGCAAACAAAGTCACACACTTATCCCTTTTACCAGCAGTCATTCTGCAACTCAAACAGTATTGTTTTCACAGCAGGAGACCGTTAATTCTCAGTTCTGCTAGGTTCATTTGCTGCAATGAGCTTATGTTGATGTGTAAAGCTAGTGTTGATATTAAGTGGATGTTCAGACCAAACGTAGTCCTGCGTTAAAGCTTGAGTGCGGGACTTTTACATATAAATGGACGTTCGTTACATTCAAGCCGTTGCCAGACGAGTTCACACAATGCACAAATATCACCGCCAGGTAAATCTCTCTTTATTTCGCAGTATACCATTTTTTAAATCTAGTGTCTGTCGACATTCCCACTCTGGCGCACAGGAAGTAAAACCAGAGCCACGTAGAGAAAGAGTTGATTAACATCTATATAAACAATGGCTCAGAAATGATTTACATTAATTACAATAAATATAGAACTCTCGACCAGAAATGGCTTCAAAGGTAGCTGCTTCACCTTAGACACATTATAATGGATTATTCACAGAGTAATAGAATTACCTCTCAGAATCTCGACTTTTTGCATATTGTCTACCATTTATATTTAAGTTTAAAAAGGACTTTAAGTAATAAAATGACATATACATATCATATACTCACTTGATGGTGCCAATTATGACTTGGCAGAGTGGATAGATGAGAGGTTGGAGTACATCACTAGGGTGCAAGGTGCTGAGGACCCGACACCAGAGGTACAGACAGTGGATGTACTGCCAGTTATACACCGACTGGTACGTTTCCTAGAGAACACACACTTTTTTTTTTTAAATTATAGGGGCATAGAACGCTATAAAGCTCTATAAGAACTGAACTCTGAGTGTTCACTCAGTTATGTGGTCATTTTTTGCAACGCGCTGTGATTAGCAGTATAACAATCAAGCAAAAGTCAAAAACATCAGGCTGGTGTGCTGAACATGAACATACCAGAAAGTAGCTTTATGCTCCATTTAACTGTGGTGGCCAAGTCAATACATTCGATTTTTAAATCAATTTGAGTCAAAGAAGAATAATATGAGAATAATTATAAAATAAAGCTGTCCTCCAATACCTGGATCCCTGTCATCTAGGAGAGCATTTCAAGTATATACTATGTATGTCTAAGTACGTCTCTTCAAAGCTTTCAAAACAGACCATCTTCCTGAGCGTACACACGCAGTCAAAAACCAACCTTTTTCTTCATGGTCATGGCGTTCCTGAGGTGGATGGCCAGCTGTCGGATGTAGATGAAGGTGTGCTGGTAAGTGGCTTGTGTGTCCAGGGAGTACATCTCTGTTAGAGTTCGCTGCATGAAGTTGATCATGGGCAGCACATTGGGAGACGTGAACTTGCAGTTTTGTACGTAGGAAATGTACATTTGCTGCGAAGAGAAAGAAAAACAAGCAGAACAGATGAAAATACTAACTGGTTAGTTAGGCATGGTGTGGTTTTCAAATCACATTAAAAAGAATATTAAATCTGGAAATTTAACTCTCTTTTTGACTGTTTTTAAAGAAATTACTCTAAGCAAATTCTAGTCCATTTTATATCCAGGTTTGCTGTGTACCCTTCTATTCCTGTATTACTCAGCTCACCTTGAGAATAGGGTTAAGATATGTTTCCTGCTTGTGTCTGCAGATTTTGTTGAGGGCCAGGAAGGCGAGAACCCGACTTGTCTCCTCCCCTGTGCTCCACTGTTTCAGCAGTTGCTAGACACAAAGAAATGAGACGGCTTATAAGCAAAACATTTTGCAGGATCAATTAAGTACAACAGTCCATGCCATCTTATGGTAACTTATGCCTTACCTTAACCAGGTGACGACACTGTTTGGGTAGACAAAGGTAATAAGGTACGAGCTGGTTGGCATGCCGCAGGACAGCGCTGATGACTGTAGCCTCTGTTAGACAGGACAACAGCTACAGGTGGAGAGCAAGACAAAAAAAGATTTTAGAAGAAAACGGAGGTTAATACAGGGATGTTTTTAGGACACAAAAGGGGAAGAGGAAAAAATTTCATGGCATGTACAGATGTGTTATAAATTAATTGTTCTGTGTCAAAGAAAAACACATTTCTCTACACTTTATCTACTGTATCTTAACCTGTCTACCTCACAAGAATACATGAGGCAGAAATCAAAGTGAGAAAAGCACAGACACAGAGGAGAGAGAGACACTTGAAGAGAACAGCAAAACAAACCTGAACTACTCCACCGAGATACATCTTGATGTCGATCTGATTCTTCTGCCACTTTGGACTAGACGATGGGAGCACAAGCCTGAGAACAAAAACAGAGGAAACAGAGTGAGGAGTGAACCATCTCTCCACAGTTACATCAAGACTATAAACAGGAGGTACGATCAGCAGATGTGACATCCACTTCATACTTTTTCTGGTCTTTGTCTGGCTTCAGGCTGAGCATCCTCTGCAGGGCCACGTAAATATCTCTGATACAGAACAGGACCAAGGCGTTGAACACTGCAGACAGTACAGGGAAAGAGGTATTTATGCATATTCATTGAGTGCAAAATGTTGAATTGTATTGTGTCATTCAGTACAAGTCTCTCTATTCAATACATTCCATTAATCAAAAGATTCACTGTGTTTTGTTAAAAATCAGTCAAACAGTGCAGTTGAAACAAATACCTCCTGCTTTTGGCACCAGATCTGGTTGTTTTTGTTGTTACTGTAAACCACTGCTGTTTTGTATTATAAGTTTCTATTGGGCTTTTATAAAAAAGGTGAATATTATAGTAAACAACTAAATTAAAAATCATTAATGCCTATACTTGTATCATTATTATTAATTATGTGCAGGCACTCTTTGTAATGTATTGAAATGTATGAAACTGACACCACCACAATGCCAATTTCAAACTGCATCCCTGCACCACTAATATTTATGGAAAACATTTTAGAATTACTAAACGGGACACTTTTTTTTAATCACAACTATGAACTACATTTTGTCAGCCTCCAATACAACATATCATTATATGCTGAATGTGGAATCTAAAAAGTAACTGAAACTAGGGCTGCATGTCAAACCCCAATACTTTTTTTTGGTAATGACCAAAAATGTGTCTGTTGCACAGTCTGGTCAGATTTATCTCTTTTTGATCAGAGTTCCTAAATTAAATCCCAATTTTGCCAAGTCTTGACTGTATTTTATTTAAAGCGGCTACAATCGATATTTTTAAGTAACAAAGTATCATCGTAGTGATGAAGCTACCTGTGAGTTCAGCTTCATTTGTTAAGATAAAAGGGTTTTTGTAGAAAAACATCTATCCCTCAAAGTGCAGTATTTCAAACTCAGGTATGGTATCAGCACTATTATCAAAACATTTATACATAAATGAAACATGACGAAATATATAACAAAATAATGGCAAGTTGTGTTCACATTTAATTCAATTTAGATTGCTATGTTCAGCAAAAATGACAATGTAATTTTTCCATCAAAATGCTACAGTTTGAATACACATGAGCACCTCAAATTAAACATGGTGTCCTACCTGAACTGTCAGCGACTTTGTATCGACACTGAGCCCCTCCTTCACCCTTGGTTGTAGCCACAGCGGCCTTAAAGGCCTGGGTGACTTCTCTGAAGAGACGAGGTGTGGGTTCCTTCTTCATAGCTGCTTTCCAGGCTTCAATCATTTTGTCTGTGACTTTGATAGTCTCCACTGCCTTCTTGGATTTCTTCGAAGCTTTCTGACCCTCATCATCATCTTCATCGTCATCACCAGAGCTGGCCTCCTACATGCAAAACAGGCCAGTATGAAGATCTTTGTTTTCACAAGAGAACTCATCATCTACTCACACACCAGCAGCTGGCCTACCTCCAGTGCGGATGGCAATCTGTGGTACTTTTTCTCATCCTCATCCTCATCCTCATCGCTGTCTGTGTCGTCAAAGTTTAGGAGCGTTTGGTCGTTCTGCTGCAGAAATTTGTAGAACTCTGGATCTTTGTTCTTTAACCTGGACAGCTGGTCCTTATGCTCAGAGGCCTTGCCTTTCTTCTGTTCGTCACTATAAATAAAGAAAAACAACAAAAACACAAGATTTGCTTGTCTGTCTTTGAGCGGTTTTGATGTTATTACCATCACAACAATGATACAGTGTGTGAAAGTAAAAAGCAAAGGACTCACGTCTTAGAGGTTGAAGATTTCAGATCTTTCTTCTTGTTCTTTTTAATGAGTCCGTTCTGTTTGGGAGTCTCTTCTTCAGATTCATCTTCACCTGCAGAGTCAAAAGCACCTGACAGCAGGAACTCATCCACACTGAGGTCTTCCAATTTCCTAACAAAAAAACAATAGTTCAACAGATGAGTTGGACAACATTTGGGGAGAAAGCTTATAATTATGGTCTAGTTTCCAACGTCAATTAAAACGTTTTGTTGTGTAGCTGTCAGTTTGTCAGTTTGTCAGTTAGCCAGCCAGCTGCAAAGGTATCCTTTAACATTCGTGAAGTCCATTTTTAACGAGGAGAGAAGACTAAACATGTGGCTGGCGTTTGATTCAAGCACTGAGCTAGCGTTAGTAGCATGGATGGCTAAGACACTATCGCACACCACGTTAGCTAAAACGAGTCTTGCAAACCCCACACATTCACAGACTGGATTGACAACACTTTAACCGTTTTAAAAAAACATGAATTTGACGTTAAAACTCGTAATGTACGGCACATAGTAAAGAAAATTTCCACCTACCTTTTCTGTTTCCCTGCCATGCTGGATCCAAAACGTGATACCGTCGTACTACCTCAATAACGTTACCCACAATCCCCCGGTGCAAAACGAAGGAGTTGGTTTTATGTTTCGTGGGTGCTAAATCGTGAGCTAATTGCGTTTAAAAATGTAATAAAAGAAGCCTAATTATTCTGATCCAATACAGTAGGTATATTTTGGCTTAGTTTTTGATAATAAGTGTAAGCAGCAAAATGTGTCATTGTTAACGCTTAATTGAATCCGAATAAAAAAACAGTCGGCGAGCATGACAACTTCGAAATTTCACTGTCAAAGCTGTTCGTAGAGGAACAAGCAGTGTTTTGATGCTACACGTGAGGTTTAAATTAAATGATCAGCTGCATTCACGAGACACAGGCAGCTGAAGACCCGCAGAGGATACATTAGTTTTAGTTCTTAGGTGCGTTACACAGCCACAAAGCTGGGCAAGCTTACAAACAGGAAGAAATCATTGCTGTCATATCGACACCGACGACGGCTGGTGGTGAGTGGTTTTAATTAATCTGCGGGCAGAGTTAACGTTAGCTAATCTGGTTAGCCCATACATAGACAATACATTGTGATTTAAACAGCCGGGACTTTTATTTTATTTCAGTAGTAGAATGATAAATGCACAGTTCCCACCGAAAAATACTAGGACCTGTACATTACATTTATGAGTTGTTCGCTGTTTGTTTGATTTTTCTGTCCGGGCTAACCGAGGCGAGGGATGGTTCAGGTTCTGGCCAATCATGGCGCTTCTAAGTAAAACCCCCGCCTTTCGCGCTAGTTTAGATGAATTTATCGAACGCACTTCCGGACTCTGACCAGACAAAAAGGGGCGCTTAAGGTCGTTTGTGTCACAACAAATATTAAAACGAACATCCATTGTAAACGTTTGACATTTGCGCTTAAGAAATGGCTTCCTGTGTGTTTCATATGTACCTCCTCGGTTCCACGGCATCATATTTTAACAGCATGAGCAGCCTTTCTGCTTTCACCTCCGGCAGCTCCAGCTCCACCTTAACAAACCGATGTCAGCTTTCATGCTTTTTTTTTACATTGACGTCAACCGCATACAGCACAAAACAGAGGCTTTCTTCATATTTCGTATGCTTGAGTCAGAATATGGACAGATAGCCAGACACCGGTACCAGTTTTAAACCAATCTGACTGCGACAGCTGCTGATTTATATCCCATCACATCGAGGAGGACACCGTGTTCAAGGATAACCGCAACACAACCACTGGTAAAGAAATGACATTCATTCTTTCTATTGCTGCTGCAGCTGATAGCTGCTATTATTCAAAATAGATGGAGTGGGGGTTGGGGTTTCTTTAGATCACATAAAGAGGCTGATATATGAATATAAACATCCTTATGTCCAAAAGAGATTTCAGTGGAAACATTTGTGTATCCAACAAGATTGTGCATGTTTGTCAAGGAGCCACAGAGCCTTTGTGTGGATGCCAGCCAAGGTTTTGAGCCAGAGAGGCAAGAGAAGATTTTAAGAGACAAGCCTGGGATGAACAGGACAAGTGCTTTACTCTGTTAGTTTTAACTGTGACACTTTTGTTTTCACTTCTGCCACAACCTCCTCCATGTCTCCATGTTTCAATTTGCAGCATTGTCTCATGTTATTCCCTTGGGCATGAGAGCAGATTGTTCCCTCATAGAGGAACATGGTTGGTGTGTTTTTGTGGTCCATTGTGTTTTGGAAAATGGGACCCAAAGCCAGTCGCCAGACAGCTGTGGTGATATTTGAGATGGTCCTAAGTGGGATAGTGGAGAGTATTTAGTTGAAAGAGTGCCTCTGAACAGATGACAACATCATTATGATGCATTGATACACAGTGAATTGTCTATTTGACTGGAGACACATGTGAAACTCTACTTTATCAGAATCAATAACATGTTGTGTTTCAGTCTTTAGGGTTTCATTTTTGGGACTTCAAACTGATCAATATTCTTCCCTGATGCCTATTTGTTCTAATAAGCTTGTGTTATTGTCACAAAAACCTTTTATATTTACAAACACGAATAATACATTTAAAATAAAAAATAAAAAGTAATAGTAATTAATAATAAAAAAAAGTAATTATATTTATTTACCCAGTTAAGGATATTTTAAACAACACATCCACGTGGAAGGAGTTCATAGTACCTTGCTTTACACTTTTTCTTCTTGCTTCTGCTCATATGCCTATTTCTCAACCCTTGTAAGGTATCGCTGCATTAAATTCAGTATATATGAGTGAAGATGTTTTCTTCCTGAAGTCTGCTTTAGGCCTGTGAGATTTCTAATTTAGTTCTAGTCTGGTTTTCCTCATCCAGTAGTTCGCCTTAGTGCATCCTAAATATTCACCAGACAACAACTTCTAAGATGCCGCGTGACGATGGTTATGCAACACTCTGAAGTGTGTTCTCCATCCGAGGGCAGGGTGGATGAGAGTACAAAGGAAAAGGCTAACTCAGGCTACATCCTTCTCTCCTCCCACCCTGCCTACCGGAGGCTGCAGCTGGGGTGAGGTGGGGGGTTTCACAGCTAATTCTGGTGCAATTAAACTCGCTAGTCAGGAGTCATTGCAATTAAATAAACCAAGACAGTACAATAGAAGAGAAGACCGCATTGATCTTATTCAAGATTATGGAATAATGTCCATCTTCTCTCTATTGTCATAATGCAATTTAATCAGTCTTGACACTGAATGTCAAATAACCAGGCCAGCCAACCTACTACACTTTGTAATTGTAACTGATATTTCTGTCATGCTGGTAGGCTTCCTGTCATAGCTGTCAGGATGGGTATTAAAACAGTAACAACAGGTACAAGGATTGCTCGGGACACCTGTCAGAACACCTGCATCCTTGCAAGTAAACTAAGCCCTTGCAGGTGGAAATGTTTTCTGATGACAAAGACATTTTTGTTAGTTAATGACATCTGTATTAAATGACATGAAAACGGTTTTCTGCATGTTTCAGTTGCCCAGAGTGCGGCCCAGGCAAGAGCCCGCGACCGCCACATCAGGCACCATGATGGAGGGGGGCATGCAGCTGCTCAACCGTGATGGCCACAGCATCTCGCACAACTCAAAGCGCCACTACCACGACTCGTTCGTGTCCATGAACAGGATGCGACAGCGTAGCCTGCTGTGTGACATTGTGCTCCATGTCTCCAACAAAGAAATCAAGGCACACAAAGTGGTGCTGGCATCCTGCAGTCCCTACTTCCACGCTATGTTTACCAGTAAGTTCAGTCCACGTTGTCCAACTTGTCTGACTTTATTCCTATACACGCCTCCTGTTTTCACTTCGCTTTGTGTTGCATGCCTCAGACGTTTCAAGCTCTGACATAAAACTGCTAAAACAACTCTGTTGCTCAAAGTTTGATGACACAACAACTCGTGTGTGCAGTGAATGCCACCTCATCCTTTCAGCATCATCGCTTCCTTCCACCTCTTCCTGTCTGGGGCACAGGTGGGGCGAGGTCTGTGAGTCTCAGATTTCCTCCCGACACTAGACCTTTTGTAAGGGTACAATGTGTCTCCAGACAGTCAGTTGTCTGGCTTTGAGACTCAGCTGCTAGGCTTCCTCTCGTCTGAACCAGTCTTTAATTAGCCCATGTTAACAGAATCTGCTGATCTTTCATGATCATCCAAACAGCAAAATCACAGCTCTCCTGCAGATATTCTGTTTGTGATTTCCTCTAACTAATAGGAGATGAAACATTGACTGTTGGTTTAGGACCTCCTGACACCGAGTTCTGCAGGAATAATTACAGTTGCCCACGTTGGGCAAGAGTGTATAGATTCAGGAATTTTAAAAACCTCCACACGCAACAACTGATTAAATGGACAGCAACAAATGAGCTATGCTGACATTTGGCTGCGGCGCTGTGTACATTAGGAGCTGCCATGTGTCAGCATGATTGAACTGGGAGGCAATTATATCCGCCAGAGTTTTACTACTTACTTTATAACATGTGGGAAAAATGTAACAGCTCTCGTTCTGTGCGGTCATGCAGATGAGATGTCGGAGAGTCGGCAGACCCATGTGACCCTACATGACATCGACCCTCAGGCTTTGGAGCAGCTGGTCCAGTACGCCTACACAGCAGAGATTGTAGTTGGGGAAGGCAACGTGCAGGTAGGGTAGAAGCTTTCAGATGTATAGACAAGGTGGTCAAATTAAGACTTTTTATTTGATCCCTGTTCATTACATTTCATAGAGCACAAGTTGATACAAGACACTCACAGTGTATTTCCACCTGAATCTTCCTAGACGTTGCTCCCAGCAGCCAGCCTGCTGCAGCTCAACGGGGTGCGGGACGCCTGCTGTAAGTTCCTCCTCAGCCAGCTAGACCCCTCCAACTGCCTGGGCATCCGAGGCTTCGCTGACACGCACTCCTGCAGCGACCTGCTCAAGTCAGCACACAAGTATGTCCTGCAGCACTTTGTGGAGGTGTCCAAGACAGAGGAGTTCATGCTGCTGCCACTGAAACAGGTAGGGATGATCCCTTTTCTATCTCCTGCTGTGTCTCCAGCCAACTGGTGCTTTTAAAGAAAGCAGTTTTAATGGTGGCATATTCATGGTGGGAAATAAGCAATTGTTGGTAAATCTGTCTACTGGAAATTGCTTGCCCTGTTTGGTAATTTGCTTACCATGAGATTTAGCAGCGTTGTTATAGTCAGTCACAATGCTTACCTAGTCTCAGTTTACTTTGTGACAACTGATGGGAATCATATTACTTTAAAATGTCATTCATTGTGAATTCATGACAGAAAATTATCGACTTTTGGTTTAACAGCTTGCTGCTTACCACACTTCAGTAATTCATCTAGTTGCTTAGAAATATACCAAAGAAAACACAAAGATGAACATAAAGTAATACTAAGAAGCACTTATTTTAGTTGCTGCATATTGTTTGTCACCTTTTCCTCACTAATATGAGCACAGCTGCCTGTATACAAACCAGTCATGTTTTTCATCACAGAGGCTCCCCAAGGGAAGTGGCCACAAGCCTGCCATTGTGTTTTTAACATTCATTACGTGGGCCTCTCTTCTTCCTCGGTTAGCTGCATCAATCACTGTCTCTTGTGGTTTTATCATCCCAATGTGTTGCCATGGACTACTTTATCTGGCACGTCAACTTAGCCAAACTATCACTTATTCATCAGCTGGGCACAGCAGTGGCAACGCTGTGTTTCCTATCCTGGAAGTGGTAATTAGGCAAAGCTAGTGACATTTTCACAGCTGCTGTACTGTTTATAGAGCTAACAGCATTGCTTACTTGTCTGAGGTATTAACGAGGGGTTCTTTTTTGCATTTTACGGTTGCCATATTCAGCCAAGGTTTTGGGGAAAGTTAGGTTAGATTTATGCTGCTCATTGATCACAGATCAGACTGTGGTTGAACTGGCAGCCTTTAGGTGTGAATGTGTGTTCTCAGAGAGACTACCTTGGTTAAATAAAGGTTAAAGAAACAATGTAGGCACAGTCTCCGTCCAAAGTCACCACCCAAAATCAACACACATGATTAGGACCTGCTGTCACTCCAAAATGGATTTACAAGTCTGATGTTAAGGGAGTCATATTTGTTATTACAGGAGTTAAACAGGCCTGTGATTTAAAGTCTGAGCATCAAAACATCATTGTGCTAATTTTCCATCTATACCTATAATTCAGTTATGTGAATATTTCCAAATGGGCAAACATTACTGAAATTGCCCATAAAAAGGATGTTAAAATGCACAGTTTACAAACTAAATTGTTTGGTAATGTTTTACCTTTTCTAATTTTTAATCTTTTGTTGTTTCTTATGTTTTTGCATTTTTTTTTTTTTAAATTAGCTTCACGATATCAGGCTACATCTAAAAGCCCAGCAGGTGATACGTTCCTCCCGTCAGGTGTAGGAGGGTTTCATGTTGGGTTCTCAATAACAGAAAGAACTGCATCATCTCTTACATGAACTGGCATCTGTTTCAAAGATATGTCTGTTGAGCCTTGCCAGGTGACAATGAATTAAAGTGGCGGTGAAAAGATGTAACAAACAGCTGCCAGCATCACTTTACCGGTATCTTCTCGCCTCTCTCAGGAACAATCCCCACTGCACTAAAGAGATTGTTCTCCATGAGAGTAAAACGCTAAGCTTCACTGTGGCCTTCAAAGCCCTGAGATCTGAATTAGCAATAGGAGTGTGTGGGCACAGTCCATTAAAACAGTGAAAGTTAAGCTGCATAAAGGCAGATTTAAAAAAGACCATTTTCTTTCCTGTGTTTCTATACTTCTGTTTCTCTATTTCCTTTGGCTCACCGCCCCAATCTGTCTGCAGCTGTTCTGTGTCTGTCATAAATCTGCATCTGGATTTATGTACTGGCTGCTCTAAAGGACTCTGAGCTCACAGAGCTGTGAAATATGCCCCATATTTCTTTCCATGTTCCGTGAAGGAAGTGGCAAGGCATGGCGGGGCTGTGACAAGTGTGCTTTGGTGATTCTTCAATGATGTGGCATCACATGCATGACATTATAAAGACAACAAAGGATGGATGCATCCTAATTACTGTGTGTGTGTGTGTGTGTGTGTGTGTGTGTGTGTGTGTGTGTGTGTGTGTGTGTGTGTGTGTGTGTGTGTGTGTGTGTGTGTGTGTGTGTGTGTGTGTGTGTGTGTGTGTGTGTGTGTGTGTGTGTGTGTGTAAGGTATAAAGACATCTTAAGCATCTTGATGTAGCCGAAACCCCTTTTCATTCATACATCCCTCATTCCTGCTGCCATACTACAAGGACAGTTAATACACCCGTAAACCCAATTTTCTTTTACATCTCCTCCACACACACACACACACACACACACACGTTTGAGTTAATGTGATGCAGTGTGTACATGCAGAGGTAAGGGAGACTGCAGGGTGGGGCAGTGGCAGCAGCAGTGGCAGTATTTCTCTGTGTGACTGTGGATTAGTGGAGGCTGTTCCTGGGAGGCTGCTAACTGTTGCCCTGATCTGGCCAGGCAAGACAGCAGCAGCAGCTCTGGCCCCACCCAGCCCTGCCAGCTCTGGGTTGATCTGGGAACAGTGCCAGACAGCCACTCAGACTGCAGCACTCGTTGTGCCACACACACACACACACACACACTTAAATGTATCACAGCACCACTACACACATACAGACCTGAATGGCCAAAATGGTGCCTGAAATTATTTTGTTTCACTTCATTTTGAATTGATTGATTCTGTTTGATGAGTGTCACTTTGAAACGACGCAGACAAAACGGAGCGCTGCCCATCCCTTTTAAATATTAGTCTGGATAAAGGACAGCAAATCAAGGGAGAGAGAAGAGAGGAGGAAGGAAGAGAGGCAACAGTTGAGCAGACAAAGTCAGGTACAACATACAGGAACTAATACCATCTGTCGCCAACGCAATTTACTTCCTGTGTGTTGATAGACACCTCAGCTTTCACTGTCACTGTCAAAAGCAAATGCTTCTGCAAGTGATTTTCTGATGGTCACAGTCGAATTAAAGGCACCGTGAGCCTGAATTTAATAAAGTTGCTTTTGTAAGTGATTATATAAAATATAATGTCTCTGCGCCTCTGCTTTGTCCTCTCCATCCAGGTCCTGGATTTGATCTCCAGTGACAATCTCAACGTGCCATCTGAAGAGGAAGTCTACCGGGCTGTGTTGAGCTGGGTGAAACATGACATAGATGGACGCAGGCAACATGTACCTTGGGTAAGACTTGTCTCATCTCACCTGAAAGGATTTCCCATTTTTTTAGTTTGATAGTACTCTGTAAAACACCTCCATCACATTTCCTCCATTCCCTTTCTCCTGACCCTAACTCACCACCCACCATCCCTCTGCCCCTGTTAGCTGATGAAGTGTGTGCGGCTGCCACTGCTGAGGCGAGACTTTCTGATGAGCAACGTGGATACAGAGTTGCTGGTGCGTCACCACTCGGAGTGCAAGGACCTGCTGATCGAGGCTCTCAAGTACCACCTGATGCCTGAGCAGAGGGGAGTCCTCAGCAACAGCCGGACGCGCCCGCGACGCTGTGAGGGCGCCAGCCCTGTGCTCTTCGCCGTTGGTCAGTGTGCCCCTGAAGGTACCCACTAGGGTACACTTAGGCCACACATCAATTAACTTTAGCTTCTGATGCAAACATCAGTATTTTTACAGCTGGGAGATAAAAAATACTGATAATTACAGTACCAGTCAAATGTTTGGACACACTTTCCCATTCACTTGAATGGGAAAGTGTGTCCAAACATTTGACTGGTACTGTATATGAGACTAGATGGTGTCTGGGATTTTTATTGTATCATCATATAATAGCTTAAATGTTTCCCAGGTCTTAATGGGTGCATTGCAGTAAAGTGAACAATGAATGCCCATTTTATCCAGATTGTATCCGTCAAAATATTATGATATGTAATTTAGTAATTCTAAGCTAAACCATATAAATACAATTACAGGTCATTGTTTGTTCTTAAGCCTAAAACCTTTGCAGTTACAACATACTTGTTCATACAGTATATTAAGATATAAATCTGCAAAATATATTTACCTGGGTCACAGCCAAAATCATCCCAAAACCCAGCAACTTGGAAAAACTCCTCTGAAATGACAGCGAACAGTTGCCAAAATCACTATTTTCCTTATAATATTATACTTTTATATTTACATTACTGCTTGATGTCAAAGCATTTTTTTTCACCATATTGTGTTTGTGTGTGTCTGCAGGTGGTGGCAGCCTGTTTGCCATCCATGGAGACTGCGAGGCGTATGACACCAGGACAGATCGCTGGCACATGGTGGCGTCCATGTCCACTCGGCGGGCACGGGTGGGCGTGGCAGCCATTGGAAACAGACTTTATGCTGTTGGAGGGTGAGTGATGAGAGCCATAGTGTCGATCTTTGACCCAAAACTAGTTAACCCACCATCTCATCTCTTACTCAAACATTACAGTGTGTGATGTGAACTAAACCTGACTTTTATAAAGAGGGAGCTTTGGCAGGAGGAACATGTGGATGATTTACATGTAAAATTATCCTGACTGATGGTTATAGAAAAACTTAAAGGCTTCATCCTTGTGCTCCTGATAAGCTGTTAAGGGCTTTCCTCAATGCAAAATGCCTGTTTAACTTGGCTGAATAAAAATGCAATAAATGGCAACAGAAAAACATAGAAAAACATTGATGATTTAAGGCAACGTACCGCCACTTCAATCATCAAAAAGCCTTTTCTGGTTAATTTATATCCACATCTCCTCAGGTACGATGGCACCTCAGACCTCGCAACGGTGGAGTCCTACGACCCCATCACTAACTCCTGGCAACCTGAGGTTTCCATGGGAACACGGCGGAGCTGTTTGGGTGTAGCGGTCCTGCATGGCCTGCTGTACGCTGCTGGAGGTTATGACGGAGCTTCCTGCCTCAATAGGTACACACAGACTGACATTTTGGTGATGAATGCTGAACATCTTGATAAGCTAGATTTGCTACATTGTTGTATCATTGCAGCTTTTTTGTTAGTCTTGATGCTGTTTTCTTGGCCAGGTCTTAAAGACAGTTCATCTAAAGAGGGCAGCCTTGCAGTGTCATTACATTGAATACAAGTAAATCTTTTTCTCCTCTTTCAGTGCAGAGCGTTACGACCCTCTGACCAGTACATGGACCTCGATTGCTGCCATGAGCACCCGTAGGAGATATGTCAGAGTAGCAACTCTGGGTAGGAACTTGTCACAAACATAACATTATGAACATACTGTTCTACTGTATGTTTATGTTTCACTGTCTACATTTTAATGTCTGAAATCAAGAGGGAGTTTGACTGCTAATATTTACATTCTGAGTGTTTACTCCCTTTCCCCCTCCAGATGGCAGCTTGTATGCAGTGGGAGGTTATGATAGCTCCTCACATCTCGCAACAGTGGAGAAATATGACCCCCAGGTAAATAGTATGCTGTTAAATTTATCATCAAAGTAACTTGTCTGTTGCCAGGATCAACTGAATGTGGAGACAAAATCATACACTACAGATGAATCTATGAGCATGTGACCAATGCTCAGTCTCTTGATTTAATTAACAGGGCAACACATGGACAGCCATTGCCAACATGCTGAGTCGGCGCAGCAGTGCCGGGGTGGCCGTGCTGGACGGCATGCTGTACGTCGCAGGAGGAAATGACGGCACCAGCTGCCTGAACTCTGTGGAGCGGTTCAACCCCAAGACCAACACCTGGGAGGGAGTGGCCCCCATGAACATACGCAGGTTAGTCTGCACCCAGAATTCTTATTAGTACAAAAAAAATCCAGGTACAGTGGAAAAAGAAGTATGTCTTTCAAAACAGTATATAGTATAAAGAAAGAGGTGAGATCAACTCTACCAACTGTGGCGAATAACAACATCTCACTTTAAACACGAGAGAGTAAAACTGCACAGCAAACACAAGATCTGCAGAGATACGTGTTTGACATGGAAGACCCCCTTGTCAGATTTGAGATACGAGAGCCACCAGAGCAAGTAAGGAAGCAGCCTGCAGCCAAATGTATTCCTTCCAATAATATCACCAAAGTAGAGATGCTGAAGTTTAAATACTTTAGAAAACAAGCGGGCCCCATTTCAGTCCCACGTTAAAGACACTTCATGTCACAGATTACTTATTTTTAAGACTTTATTTTTGGCTGGATCGCAGTAAAGTCTGTGACTTACTGAATGATTGAGTTACACCATTGTTAAGTCAAGTGTTGGAGTTTCCCATTGGCCGTTGCTCTTTCGAAATTAATAGGCGCAAACGCTAGTTATGTACCGTACCATAACGTACCATATTGTAACGTAAGAGGGAGAGCGCACAGTTTTTGTTCTTGCAACTGCATTTATAACATTTTTTGACCCAAACGTAGCTTAACCATGTCATGTGATATTCTACTTCAGTACACTTTAAGACCAAATGGGATCACTACAGAACATTTAAGATTCCAGGAATTCACATTATAGACACTACTGACTATCCGTGTAACAATTCGGCCATAATATAGCACATTGACCATACACGGTCCAGACTAGGTTCAACTGATTTTTACACCAGTTTCTCTAACTAGTTTTTTGTTTTTGAGACAGAGAGAGAGAGACAGAGAGAGAGAGAGTGTGAGATGACAAAGGACCTGGGATGGATCCAGGGAATTTAATTAAATGAAACACACCTTAGCCAAATGAGGGTGATCCAGTTCTACTATTCCAGCTGCACAGGTTCAACTCACAGTAATGAAATGCTTCATATGCTCTCGACAATTGTTTTTGTTAAAACCTTTCCAGCTTTTATCCTTCTTTTCGTGCTTCATACCCACAGACCCAACCCAGTTTTGCCTTAACCTAAGTATAAGATAAAATCGTCTTTGAAAAGCTAAAGAACAAAACTGTAGTGCTGCCTGTATGGAGCTTGTCAAATGGGAACCCCTGCTGCGATTCTTTTGCTCTGTGGAAAATCTTCTCTCTTCAAGACGTGGGACTTGAGGCATTTGGATGTCTTCTTTACTGCCTAAACCTTCTTACGGCATAAACATCAAATGACCTATTTTCTACAACAGGCGTCTCTCTCTTATTTCTTAGAAGATGAAACTTGTCTTGTGGGTAATTATCAAAGCAGGCGTGCATGCACACACTCACAGCATTATACTGATGCAAGATTGGCATCAGGGAGGGAGATTTAGAGATGTAGCAGTCTTGGATTTGAGAAGACACCAGCAGATTCACTTGTTCCCCAGGCCCCTAGACACACATACACACACACACACACACACACACACACTCAGACACACACTTTCTTGTGTAGGAGCAGGGAAACCTGACGACAGTTGTCTGTGCAGCCCCATGAATAACCCATGTGTTAATCAGCTGTGTGGCTTCGAGTGCTTTTCTTATCCAGTTGCTGAAAGGCTCCATTTACACATCACATTGTATTGACCACTAATCTATCACTCTTCTAAACCATTTTACACATGTGCCAATGTGAAAATATTATAGAATAATTGTCTTGGCCAAAGCAATCTCACTATATCATGATAAAAACAGGAGGCACAGGAGGAACTCACCGTTGTGTTAAATTTGTTTTTTAAATATATCAGTTAATGTCCCATCGGTAAGCCACTTACAGCTCTTTTGTCATCTTTCAGTTTTTCAACACAATCATTGATAATGTTTATGCAGTGGGCTTGCATTTTTTGAATGTAATGCAAAGCCCACACTGCATCCACTGTAAATTAAAAGGTGCTGGCTTTTATTGGTAATACATGTAATACATCTAGAGTTAGCTAGATTAAACAGAATGCATAGAGATTATTATTCATTCCAGATAATATTATTAATTCCTAATGTGACGTATTAAATAATATGGCTGTACAATACACGTGGACTTTAGACATTAAATTCTTTTCTCCTTTCAGGAGCACCCATGACCTCGTGGCTATGGATGGCTGGTTATATGCAGTGGGAGGTAACGATGGCAGCTCCAGTCTCAACTCCATCGAGAAGTACAACCCGCGCAGCAACAAATGGGTCGCGGCCTCCTGCATGTTCACACGGCGCAGCAGTGTGGGTGTGGCAGTGCTGGAGCTGCTGAACTTCCCACCGCCCTCCTCGCCCACCCTCTCGGTGTCCTCCACCAGCCTTTGACACGGGGTCACCGCTTGGCTGACCTCAGCCTCTGCTGCTACCGCCCAGACTGGCTCTGGGAAGAGACGCAACTGCTCGGTTTGAGACTGGGATTAGGAAGAGGACGGGAGTGGACAGATAAAAGGATTGAGGGGGGAGAAGAGAAAGATGGAAGGTGTGGATAAGGCTCCTGGCTCAGTTAATATACAGTACCCTCCAGAATTAGTGGCATTCTTGGTAAAGATTGGCCTACCAAGGTTTAGAAAATGTAAAGTTAAGTCATCAACTTTAATTAAAAAATCTAGGACATTTTGGAGCACCTTGGTAGCCAAATGGTTACAGCACATGTCGTATAACCGCGACGTTGCCGGTTTGATTCTAGCCGGCGACCTTTGTTGCATGTCATGCACTCCTCTCTCTCCCCGTTTCGTGTCTGGCCCTTAACTCTCAATCTGTCTAATATAGGCGTGAAAATGCAGAATAAATAATATTTTTTTTTAAATGCAGACAATCTTTAAAAAGGTTGTTAATGTGCATTAACCTGTAATCTCAAAAGACATGTTCCACACGTAACTATTCATTTATCATGAATAGTTCAGGGACATCAGATGATTCCTGAAAGATCCACAGAGATTTTTCTTTTTTTTTTTTTTTTACATTTTTTAATTTTATGCTCAAACCAATCTGGCAGCTCTCTACCAAGTTTGCCATTAATTCTGGACTGCACTGTATCTGACCTGGATGCCTGAAACTCCACTGTACAGCTCCACCATACAGACACCAGCTCCCACTCTCTTCAAGAGTACAAAGATGTTCCCGGATAAAGATGTGTTGACGTTGACCGATCTTTCCTCGAGCCCCACTGTTTTTCCAACCACTCCAGTGTTTGACACACTCATCGTGAAACGTGGTGGACACTTAATTCTGTCATGTGTGATGTAAATGTTTTTGGTTTGATGTTGTTGTCTTCTGCAAGATTTTTCTTTTGATGTCAGGATTTTTTGCAATAATGTACAAAAAAAGAGAAACTGAATGATTTTACTTTTGGAATGTAGCTTTTGACTGGTTATACCATGCATGTTTACATATTGGCATTTACTCCCAACAGGAGGATAAAATGTGTAGTGCTGCTATGCCACACTAGGTGGCAGTAACAGGCAATGTTATAAGCCTTTCCCACACTGCAAGAGAGCATGGACACCATCAACATAGAAAAGTTAGGCCCTCAGAACTGTAAATGAGTTTAAATCCTTTTTTAATATATAATAACAGAGAATAATTATGTTGAACTATATGTATTTATAAAAAGGTATAAATTATAATATATTCTGTTTTAAAGATGCTTAGAGAAGGAAACAGATCAGATAGGTATGCCTATTTAAGAGTGTTTTTTAATATATTTATTTAGGTGTGTGATGTGCATATCGTCAGTGGAGATGACGAAGAGAATGTCTAAGTGTGCGAGAGGTAGTTGTTCAGTTTGTGTGCATTTGGAGCGTCTCCTGGTTAAGAGGACTGAATGTCGCTTTTGATATGCAGCATTTCATTTGCATTTCTTAATGTTTCTTCATTGCCACAAGCATGATCTCTCATGGAACTGAACCTTATGTCTGCTACATTGTGCAAAAGGCTTTAGTTGCTTGCAAACCCATTGACCAGTCAATGAAATGACTCTATGTTGTCTTTAATCCTACTTCTCAGTTATTTTTAAGTGGACATGGAGGTGGATATAATCCTGGGACACATGGCAGTTTAAAATGACAACAAAGCAGCAAGTACTAGTTTACCTACAGTATACCAACACTTGACACTAATGCTGTTGACACACTTGGTGCTGTCATATTCCCTTCCACACTCTATCAAGAGTGGTGTCGTGTTATATTACCTCATTGTTGAAATTGATCCAACAAAGTTATTGCAACAAAGTTGAACTATAAACAACTGTATAATTAACCACAGACAATACTGGCTGTAGAACCTGTGGTGGGTGATTTGGGAATGTCACCACTGGACTTGCGTTGTCTAAAATAAATGGATCAGTTTGAGTCTTTTTGACTCAGTTAATACCCGGGTTCAGTTCAGTTCATGTGTAGCGCGGTGATACAGTACCATTCCAGACTTCTGAGAAGTTGCCTTTTTTTTTTGTTTTTTTTTTAAGGATTTTGTTGATCCGGTTCTGTTTATCTAAAACTACCTTACTTTTCATGTGTTAGAGTGGAGCCAGTAGAGTAGGGGTAAGTGATGGTCTTATGGAGATGCTGTTATTCTGTAAAGTCCATGTGGGTCAGGGACAGACTTCAAGAGAAAGGCACACAAAACCACATAAGACGTTGGCCTCCATTCTGCTGATTTAACTGTAAATAGAAAGGTTGCTTATCTTAAATCCATTCGTGCAATTTCAATGTGACTGTAACTTTTTTTAGTTTGTGTTCAATGTGGTGATAATTGTTTATTTATGATATGTTTGTTATTTATGAAGAACTTTAAAATATTGAATTTTGCACTATTGCGAAATGGAGCAATACACTGTAAAAAGGTGAAATAAAGATTTCAGATGTGATAACTGCCCTGATGAGTTTGAACACACGTACAAACTGGGTGGGATGAAATCTGAAACATATCCTGTAACTTAAAAGCAGCAGGTTTTATCCCTGCATCTGCAAAAGTGTCTCACTGTACTCACTATATGTCACTCTGGATAAGAGAAGCAGCTAAATGCCTAATAAAAACACATGCAAGCACACACACTTAAGGTTGTGTTGCTAACAGTGTTTGTTGCTAGGCTCACTATACACTGTTGCTTGGTACCTTTCCAACATACTCCTCTTTCATAGTGATCTAAGCTGACAGCTGAACACTCTCACTTTACCCTTCTTGACCTCAGTCACATGGCATTCACACCTGTGGCTGCCTCTGCACATGCTCAAACCTATGAACTCCCACTCTGCCAAAACACATACAATCACAGGCCAAATATACACAATGCAAAACACCAACAGCTTTGAATGGGAGAAGAAAAAGGCTACGGCTGCACACAGAGCTGGTTTAACAACACAGGAAGACACATTGGTGCATATCTTTGCTACACTTGTGGGATTAGACAAAACAAACAAAACATATATCATGGTTGCAGATACTTGTGAAAGGTTAAGGTGAGGAACTCTAAACACCATTTACATAACGTGAGATGTTGTTCAATGTTTGTTTAAAAAAAAAAAACGGCGGCAGAGGAGAAAATTGGTTTGCAAACTTCAAATTTTCTGAACTCTAAAGGAACAGTTTGACATTTTGGGAAATAAGCGCATTTGTTTTCTTGCTAAGAGTTAGATAAAGACGCTCTCATGTCTGTAGGATAAATATGAAGCAACAGCCAAAAGCCAGTTAGCTGGAAATAACACTGGAAGTAAGGGGCAACAGCTAGCCTGGCTCTGTCTGAAGGTAACAAAATCAACCCACCAGCACGTCTAAAGTAATGCTAAGCAAAGCTAGCATTACTTGGTGAGTGGTTGCTGGTTGTAACTTTTTATTTAACGGACAGACATGAGAGTGGTATAAGTGTATTTACCAAAATGTCAAACTAAACTTTAACATTTTACTTTTTCTCTCAGTTATACAAACATGGTAAAGTAATGTAAAAATGACTACAAGTATTGAGAATATACTGGTGAGTTTGGGTGGTGCTCTGGATTATGTTATTTATTGGTTTTTGTGAGACAACGTGGAAGTGTACGTTTTTAAAGCAAGCTACCCAACCTTGATGTTAAACTGATATTCCATCCACAATCAAGCACGAACACCTGTAGGTTTAAAGGTGGCTTTAAAAAATGTGTTGTTTCCATCTTCATGAAAAACAGCAGCAAATCATATTGGTTACAATAGATACTAATGGTTGGTAAAAGTTTTTACAGCAGACAAGAAACAATCACAATGTCATCAGAAAATTCTCAAGACATTCCTGAGGCATAATCTGCTTCTTCACTGTTGTTATTAACATTTATGGAATCACTACAATATGGCTAAATGTGTTTGGAGCTTCCAGAAGGGTTGAAGGAGTATCACTTTAATGTGCAAGTATGTGTGTTAGGATTTAAAGGTGCGCGTGGACTGTTGTGTTCGCATGTCTCTGATTGCTGTCGCTGTGAGTCGCCTCCGCTGCTATGAAGATGCTAATGATTTTACAACCTGTCTAGATGAATGTGCTCACTCTGGAAGAGCTGCTGCAGCTGATCCGAGGGGGCGGTCAGTTTCCTTCTCTCCTTCCTCCCAGCATTCCTGCCACAGGAGCCTCTCCTCTTCCCCCCTGGTGTCAGCCTCTGCACAGCCCTTATCAAGCCATGGAGATGCCGTCACCCTCTCTGGAAGGACTGAAGTGCCAACAGGACCACTACCCCTACTGTGAGAGGCCGTACACTTCTTGACTTGCTACTTAAGATAAGACCAGAGCTGAGATGGAAAATCCGCCAACCCCATCAAAACTATTTATGACTGTACAGCTCATGGAAGTGTGTTCAGAGTGGAAATAATGTGAAGGGCTTTAATGCTCAAGCAAACACAAGAACAAGGGGTGTGCCTACAGTGGGTGGACAAAATAAAAGAAACACTTTAAAGTACAATAGCCCTGCAGTCATGTAGCAACTACGGTAGATCACAATTCAAAAGGCAGCTACACAAGTGAGTCATATTAATTTGAGTACCAATTAATATTGTGTGTCAGCTTTGAAAGAGGTTTGACAATCCTGACAAAACCATTTTTAGAAGATTTTCAAGGTGTGTATGGCATCTTACAGAAGGACAAAGATGCCAGATAGTAAAATAGATAAATTATTAAATGTATGCAAAGACCAAAAAAATAATAATAATAATGAAGAAGAAGAAAACTGAACTAATGAAAGATAAAAAGATAAAAACTATATTTTGTCAGTTTTGGGCCTCCATAAGATAGTAACTGCCTGTTGGAGTCGCAAACACGGCAAAATTATGACATGTGGTGCAGTAAAAGTCTAAAAAAATCATCCTGAAATGTGCTGAACACAAGAAAGCTGCTCTGTTTGTTAGAATCAAACAGTATTTACAAGTACAGCCAAAACAGCACAGAAGACAGTTCCTACAAAACTGCCCCCAGTATATAATCATGTTGGTTTTACCAGTGAACATTAGTTGCACTTTTTGGTTTTGCTTATATCCCAAAATGTTGTATTTTTTATATATTCCTACACTATATGTATTCCTTTTAATTATGTGTAGTACGGATTATATTCGATCAGATAGATTAGATAAAAAGTATATAAAAAAAGGTCAGCTCAATATCTGCGGTAGATATTTAATATGTCCAAGGTGCTAAAGGCTGATACTGCAGCAGTTTCTTACAGTAGTTTTTTTCTGTTAGTTTCTTTTTAACCATTAAGACGTCAACAGTGTTCCAGGGAAATCATGAACCTTGTCTGTCACAACACATCCCTGTACTGTTGTACTGTTTTCCATAGAAGTGAAAGCGACTGATAAAAAAAAAGGAAAGATCAAATCAATGTGTGACGCCCAATTTCCACACCATGTGTGTGTGTGTGTCTATATTTGTTACCTCTAAATTAAAGCAGACTCATGTTTGGTGATTTCACTAGTTTACAATAATCATATAAACGTGTGGTATGTGACAAAAACAGGGATCTACTGATTTAAAAATTGAAATACTTAATATGACTTTGACTGATCTTGCCTTCAAAGGAGGGCCGGGGGTCCAATTAAGATTCCTTTATGGTCGTCCTGTGTGAGAACTTTGTCACGTCAGATTCTCTGTTGGACATCTGATGTTGGGGGCCTCATATCCAGACTCCGTTTTAGTGGCCTGAGGTGTGACTTTAGCACCGCTGCTCTCACCCGCTGAGTCTAGATAAACACAGGCGAGTGACTTCTCGGGGAGAGTCAAAGTTCAACCCACCACACATGGAGGGAATGACATTTTGAAAATGGAATTTAGGTTTCTTCTTTTGAACAGATGTGATTAATCTATTAAAATGAAACAGATGGATTAAACTTTAAGGAAAACCCAGATTAAGCATAATTTACATTGGTACAATTGCATATGGTCTGATTTAAGCAGAAAGGGGCTCAAGGAGACATACATGAGCACAGACTGAAAAACTGAAACATACCAAATCATAAAGTCATTATTTTTACTATTTTACACTATGAGGGTTATTGTCATTCAGGAACTGTGAGCTGCACTATATGAAATAGTGAGGGGGAAAAATGAATGGGCTGTTTGTCTTTCTAGATATAGTGTTGCTTTTGGCAAAGCACC
Organism: Macquaria ambigua; assembly: GCA_008360985.2. Lineage (NCBI taxonomy): Eukaryota > Metazoa > Chordata > Actinopteri > Centrarchiformes > Percichthyidae > Macquaria > Macquaria ambigua. The sequence goes on along the minus strand of VMKM01000580.1, from coordinate 248,714 downwards.
CGGTATTTCCCCTTCCCATTGAGCAACTTGACACAAAAATGTTAGAGTGAGATACTATAGTAATCGAAACTTACCCACAAAGTGAGTAATCTAACAGCTGGCACATTTTCTGCTATTAAGACTACAGCCTATGGCCACAATAGAGTCCCGTAAAAGTTGCTTGAAACAAGCTAGTTCGTACAATCCCAAGTTCGTTGTCCAACCACGTCTAACAAAAGTGTTAAAAGCTGTTCCTAACAGCCTTACTTGAAAGCTGGGCCAAAAAGCCTGTTGTCATTGAGAGGGGCAAGATGCAACAAAACATCAACATTGGGATAGTGGTGCACACTTTCAGATGGTCTCTCCTTAGAGGTATTGAGGATGTTGCACTTGGTTGTACACATGAAAAGTGATGGAAGTAGTTGTGTGAAGAATGAAAAAAAGAGATATTTGAAGAAAGTTCCAACCCACTTTTGTCACCATCACACACTTGGCTGCATGACGAAGGTTTGCTTGTTGGTTTCAGAAAGTTACAAGAACAGACCCAGCCACCCCAAAGCATACTGACCCCATGAGACTGTAACACTCATTACACACCAGAACCAAAATTGTTGGATGGTTGACAAATGGAGAGACAAATTTGCTTTACCACTAGTGGGGCAAAGACTTTGGCCCAGAGTAGGACATCAGATGCTGCCTTCAAACTGAATGAGGTTTTTCAACATGGGAAGTCAAGTACACGATATGCTTGGCGTTCAATTCGTTCACGTTGTGGGACCACTGTTGCTACATGAGCGAAAATAAAAATGGACATTTATGTATTCCCATTTCAAAAACTTGTTCCATTTTCCCGACTTTCAGTGTCATGCAAGACAGGGTAGACAACAAAAGATAGGTATTACAATTCATTATTTTAATGTACAAGATTAAGAATTATCTTTTTAAAACATCAGTCACAACCTGGAACCTTAGACCTTTTAAAAAAAAAATTCACCTACAAAGTAAACACACTAAACATGACCCTGCTTGAGTCGCATCATCAGCATGTTAACATGTTGCGTTTAACAAGCAAACAATTATCATGTTAACATACTAACATTAGTATGTTAACATGTCCGTTCTGGGTACCTTGAATATCCGAACCAAATTTCACTCTTGACACCGCTAGCATGGGTGAAAACATATTTACACCATGAAGTTTAAGGTAGTACCTAATATTTTATTATATTTTTGTGGCAGATTTGTACATGTCTTAACACCTCTGATGTAAGCTCCTGTAGCTTCCTTGTGCAATGAAGGGGAAATTTGGGTTGCATCCTTCCTGATAACTGTATTCTTGGTGAAGACTGGATGATGCACCTTTATTGAAACGTCTAACTGAAACTGGATTGACCTCACAGTAAAAAAATCCCGTTGTTTTTTTTTTTTCCCAGTTGGCTGAGAGAGTTGAGTCACCATGCTGGCTGCATGTATTATCAAGTCCATCTTCCTGCTTTTCCATGATGAAGCAGACTAGAAACGTGCTTTCACGAAAATGATTACATCATTGGCTGTACTACACTGCTCACAATGTAATCAGCTGGATTACTCAGTAAAATAATCAGATTAATTTCAACTGATCCAAATAAAATAAATACAATCAGGACCCTCAAACAGCTACCATGACAAAAGTGATTCTGAGGCTCCTTCTTAAGGAGTCACAGCTACTATCCAAAATATTTAAAAAGATGTTTTTTTTAATGTTCAGCTAGAGTTGCGAAGTGGGAGGGGCCGCTGGTTCTGGACGTGTTTTTTCCCATTCTGTATTCCCATTTCAGTTTTTTCTTTAAACAATATCCTCAATGTTCCTGAACATAGAAACACAGGACTCTCCCGGATTATGTAACAGTCCTATAGGTTTATGTTACGGTCACCAGTTTTAATTATTTTAACGTTGTTTCTGAGAAATAATGTTTTGTCCATTATTTTGGCATGGCAGACGGGTCTAAATGCTACAATACCCATTAGCATCGGCTGCAAAAATGTAAAGAAACTTATTGACAGCAAAGAAAATTACACTGTTCTCATTTATACATGCTGCAATCAATCAATCCAAACTACCTTTAAGAGAAGATAAAATCCAAAATAAATCAAATATTTCACCAAAATTCTCAGGCCACATTCACTCAAGAGAGGATCATTTATAATGACGATAGAGACATTTTTTGTCCTCCTTAGATTATTAAAATGAGCCAAGTTGTGATAAGTTAGGATACATTTAATATGTCACAGTGTGGTTTTGGTTACGACTGTAATTCTGCATTCTGTTGATCAAACCCCACTCAGTGCCAATCATGTGAGGGGCCGACAATAACTCACTAAAAACACAGGTGGTCTATTTTATCTGTCTTTACTTGATTCACAGACATTTTCTTTGGTCACCTTTTTATCTTGTCAGTCACTTACTAAGATGTTTTATATTCAGTTACACCACATGCAGTTCAATCAGTATTCTTCATTGATTAAATTACTTCATGTCATGAGCTCTGTGGCCCATCAAACAGGGTTGAGGGTTTTAGAGAACAATAACAGAGTATCTGAAAGGCTGGAAGGTGACAATGACTCTACAGTTGGTTTGAACAAGCTGATGACTGTTGCTGCCTCGGGTGCATCCGTTTGGACAATCCTGCTGAACAGGTTGGCATTACCTGACAGTGAGCAGCACAGGTTTTATTTTACCACTACAGTGCAGCAGCTCACCACAGACAGTGAACTAATTCATGAGCAAACACAAGATGATCATGAGTGTTTGACTCCCTCGTCTGTCATGAGTCATGAGCGTTGCAGCCTAAAACCTTTTATTATTAACTCTATTCCTAAAAGCTCTAAAAATGTCCTCTGTTGGAGGAGTTCACAATTAACTTTATATGATGTTGGCTGTATTAGCAAAATCAATGCCTTATTATACTGTACACCCGTTGATAAGAAAACTGAGGGCCGATTGAGTTTCACTTTTTAGGTGGTGTCTAATTTAGGAACACACTCCTTCCATGCAACATGTTTGCATACACCTGTTGCCTTATGAAAATTAGCGCCTTTGAATACACAAGTGTCCTGTTTAAACTATCCTTCCTTCCCATCCCACTGACAGATGACTGCCCTAAATGTGATTAAGGTCCTTTTGTAAAAGGATAAACGGAAATATTTCATAAAATAAAGGCAGAACTCAGAAAATCTCATATTCAGTGTTTGAAAACAATGTGTTTAAATATCATAGTGATGTTTTAACATCTACAGTGTTTTCTTTTCAAATTAGTAGAAGAAAAACAACAAGGGAGCCAATCATAATGCAACACTTTGCAGATACTTCAGTTTCAAAATGACACTGATGTGTTTAAAGTATTTGGGCCAATAATAAGCAGTCACTTCTCATGTCTGGGCATGCCTGTGGAAGCTCCCATCTCCCACTTTGATTGACACACACCATCCAATGTGTTTAGTGACCACTCATTGCTGTGGTGACCCAACAATGAGCTCCATTTGGCTTCTGGAAGGTGTGAAATGGCACACTTCTCCCCGAACCCCCCTGTCTTTGTTGTTGGGATTGATTTGACAGAGGCAGCTCACATAAGGTGTGAGTCCTACTGGTTATTCACCACACACACACACACAGACACACACACACACACACTCAAACAAAAAGCCTGTGACACAGCCCCAAACTCCACCCCTTTTACGCAGACACACTCTCACCGGTCTGACTATAGCTCTCACCCTGCCCACTTCTCACTCAGTACAAGTCTAACTTCAGCAGGGAGCGTACTGCACTCTTGGATTACACTCATCTATCACAGACGGAGCACAGTTTGTTGTCAGAGCAGCGCAAAGCCCCACAGACCACAGCAGCATGGGGAGCAGCATGTCATGTGTCCCCCAGCACAACTTCAGATACTCCAGCAAGAGTTTCATACGCAGAAACAGGTAAGAACAATTCAGCTTGTCCAGGTATTCTTACTGTTACTTGTGTCCGTGCGTTTGCTCTACACAGGGCACGTCATGCCCCTGACTGGCGTTTGTTATTTTAGACTCTTGCGTTTCAGTTGGAAGGAATTCTTGGTATTTCTCAGGGTTTGAGCAGTGGGGTTAAACAGGGGTTGTGAATTTTGTGAGGCCAGGGTCAGGATCATATGGTAATACTGGATAGTCCCAGAGTCGTGCCTGAGTGGTGCCCGTCTGGCCAACGGTGTCAATGATCCAGTTACCATTTGCCTCCTCTTTGCATCTCTGTGAAGATGATCTGCCAGCTGTCAGTGAATCTGGTTTCCCTCCAAAATCAGGACCTGACCCTATTCATTATCATGATCACACATAGGCAATTATAGTTATTAACTGATAATATCTGATTTACGACACCAGATATATTAGTTAATAGCTTGTAGTGATCTGACCTGAAGGCTTTGAACATGAATACAGGAAGTGACTGACACTAATGTGTTATACTTTTTCTATCTAGTTTCCTTTAATCCTCCTGGATTATATGCCTGGGCATGTAGGTGCAGCCCACTCTGCTGGACCACCACATCTGATTCTAATTAGCCTCTGTTCCAGTCTTCTCCCCTGTGCTGTGTGATGATTCAGGGTCTGGTTTTGCCAAGCGTGCCATGTAGCTCTTGGTTTTCAAATAAAAACAGAGGCAGGGCAACCCTAAAAAAAAACGTTGGGTTTCAAAAACCCAACGGCTCAAGCTTGAACAATGATACACCTTCCAAATTGGGTCGATGGTTCAGCATGGACAATACGTTCAGTGTTCTTGTTTCCTGTGTTCCCTACTTACTCTTTGTGTTGGTGAATCAGGCCGGCTCAGGTATTCCCCACAGAGAAGAGAAGTGAGTAGAGCTTGAATGTGACTTGGAGAATGTTGGGTGTGCAAAGCCACTACCTGTCTATTATCTACATTACTCTTTCCACTTTGCAACTGTGGATTGCATCAGTGTGCATGGTTATCATTTTTTTCTTTGTGTATGAATATATAGTAAAAAAAATGGATGTAGTGGAATAGCATCACTCCCTTAACACTAATCAATGATTGATGCTGGACGTGGACGTCCTGATTAGACAGACCTTGATTCCCACCATGCAAACAAAAGCCTGCGTTGTTGCACCGCGAGGTCACTGGCACACATGTGTGCAGATAAGCAGATAAACTACAAGCAGTCCCAAAGCCTTATCAATGCAGTGAGGGAGCTTCCTCATAAAGACGTGACACTAATGGTAACAGATGAGGGTCATGCAAAACAAAGAGGGACATTGAATGCTGATTTTCCTATGCATATCCTCGCTATCAGAAACACAAGACCTGATTGTTCTTATCATTCAAATGGCTGGCATTGATGGAATGAGGACAAAGGAAGGGGCTCTGGTTAATTTATATGACATGAGGCACAAATCATGATTCAAAGTCATTAATCTGCTGTGAAAATTGAACTCTGTCAGTGGTTCAAGTGTGTTCAGTGTGTGACTTGATCACTATGGGAAAAAGGGGAAAAACAGAGAAATAAGTCACTGACCCAGAATTTGAAATGCAAATCAGTTCACGACAGTGAACTCCCATAAACAGGAAATGTTCCCTGTTGACACTGCAGTTGGGAAGTTGACTGAACAGCAAACATAGAATAGATGGTAAACATGGAGAGTGAGTGGTAACACGTGGTTTTCCTCTCTCTCGAGCAGCAGTCGCCTGTTTCGCAAGAAGAATCCCCAAGAGGGACAGGAGAAGTCCAACAGCATCATCAATATCCTGTGCACTGTCACCCCCAGGAAGGTAAGAACCTCCATCAGCTTGTAGGAGATGGCGATAACGAGAAATTCAATCATCTGCATAGCAAACAAAACAGCTCTCCTATAAACGTCAGCCTGTGTGCGATTTGATTTTTATTGCCGTCTCTGACTGATTTTAACAGCAGGTCTAACTGGTTTATTCATGCCATGTCTGAACTTCACTAACATTATGACTGGTTGCAGGAAATGTCCCATAAAGATCTGCAGGCGATAGAAAAAATAAAATGGGATCCTCCGTTTCCATACGACCCGGCCAGTGGCTGGAAGAAGAGCAGCATCAATGTGAAGAATTACGGACGGATGATTCACAGCTCCAAAGTTCGTTTCCGCTTCCTCCACTGCCAGGTGAGTGGAACAAAATAACTTTTTAATGACTCTATGTTGAAATATCAGGAAAGCAGCTATAAAAGAAAACAAAGCTAATGCTGCACAATCCTTATTGTGGTTAACGAGGTCTTAAACAATGACCAAGCCTACAATGACACATCATGCCAGTCATCTAAGTATGTGAACCCTGTGACGGTCAAAACCAAAAAAAAACAACTAAAAGAAAAAACAAGTGGAGAGTAACAGGATGTTGCTCTGCGGCCACCAAACACACTGAAACTTGCTGCTGGCATTGACGTGGTGGCTGGCTGTGAATAATCCAATCAGTTTTCCACAAAGCGGACTGCAGCCTGTGTTTAGACATGCTCGCTTCTGTTGCGGTTGTGAAACATCTCTGAGAGAAAACCTCAGGGTAGAGAGAGTTCCTCTGATCCCAGGGACTGATAGAGGATACGTCGGCTCCTCGCTGTGGGAATTGCAATTTGTCAGAGCTGTGACACAACAGCTCTGTCAAAAAGTAAAAAGATTGATTGAAGGAATGGCGTCATGACGGCAAAAGAACACATTGTGTTATAGCAGAAAATAATACCACAAAGGAAGGAAACAAGTATTACCTAAGTGTTGACAAAAAGAGCCCTACATGAATCATTACAGACAGAGAGGATTGCTATCAAAAAGGAGTGACTTTTAATTGCATTTTGTGGTCAGTGAAGACATTTCTACATTTCTGAAAATCCTCAGATCAGAACATTTCCTGTAGGAGCTCCTTGAATCAGCAGATGATACAATAACAAGATGTTCCAATATATACCTCTTTCCTTATAGGAGACAAACATCAGAAAATACATTAGAGTACAACATGGGCCTCCAGACATGTGCCTACGTACACGGCAAGGTTTAATTTCATCAACACTAAACCCGCTGATTTTATCCATTCATTTTCTAATCAAAAGTGTACTGATTGGTTGGAACTTTGATAGCACTGTAACGCAAGGATTGTAGTTTTCTTGCAGGACATTAATTCTCACAGACAGGACTGATTTTTATCAACACTGTATCTGCATCTCTAACTCTTTCACCCTTTAACTTCACTTATTATCCCTGCAGGATGTACATGACTGCTACCTGGATCTCTTCCAGACACACCTTCATTTTGTCTCCAACAACACAACCGGACTGACATACCAGGTGAGTTTTATTTAAACTCCGGCAATATTATCACAATTCTTCCTTCAAATACACAGTTCCTCAGTATCAGCTAATATCTCAGGATTGATTTTTATAGTTTTAATACTCCTGCGAGGCAGAGTTTTATGTTATGTCGTCACCTTTTGACATGCTTACCCTGTCAACGAGCAGCGTGTTAGTAAACAGAAAGTATGATTATACTTCTTCACCTGTCTCATAAAGCATGAGCAGCCATTAATCATCATTTTACTGTGTTGAGAGCTTGACTCCCATGTCAAAAAGAGACAGCTAAGCACCTGTATACAGTATTAGTCAGACTATAGATGACGGCAAATGCAAGGCAGACATGAATACATCATCAACTAACAAGGCTGACCTCAGCGCCATGGTGATTAATTTCTTTGTTAAAATTTAAAGCTCAACAGTTGGTTCAAATAGAGCATAACAGCAAGGGACATGTTGCAGAGAATGCTTTTGGTGTGTGAATGAGAAAATGTTTTTTTGTCCAAAGAAGCGTGATGGAGCTTTTTGTTGTTTTGTGTGCAGGGAACTCTTCCGCTGAAAGAACTCACCATCTGCAACCTGCAGCAGAACTGCAACCACAGCCAACCCCAGGAATTCGCCTTTCAAATAAACGGTAAGTTCGACTTCACCAGAAAGGACACAAGTGGTTGTTGGCACTGAGACCTGGAATGCTGTAATCATCTGTTTTGAGTTTTATTGGTTGTGTTCAATTTAGCCAATCACTCAGACTGGAACCAGCTAATCCAGGGAGATATTTACAAGTCAGTGGCAGACTTCAAACTTCAAAAAACGAAGACAGAGGATGAACTAGAGCTGGATCGAGAGTCTTGGTCTTTGGCCAATATTTATCTCAATTTAATGCTTACCCCTGCTGGTGGTCTCCTATGTTTGTCCCTCTCATCAGTTGTGGATCAAAGTAAAAATTCTCCTCACTTAAAAAACCTGCAAGAAACCACACGCTATTTTCAAGCTGCAGCATTTCCTATGTTGTCACATTCCAGTGATTCAAAGGTGCCGCGACCCTCTTCACCTCCACTCAACCCCAAGACTAACTAGAGCTGGGCCCCATTCACCCTTGGTCAGGGGGCCAAACCGGCCTTAAAGGCCCTGCTTGATAGACAACAGGTGCACTTCAGTCAGCCCAGCTGTCGTGCAGAAAAGCCCAGCTACCGCTCTTAGCCTTGTCACTGCACATAATCTATGGCACATTCCAAAAACTGCTCAGGTTAATGTCTGGTAGAAATGCCACTTGGCTTTTGAACTCTGAATGGACAAACACAATCTGAAACTTGATTTCTTTTCATTAAGTAGTGACTAGATGGCTCAGTGAAGTCAGGGATTAATGTCAAGTTACGGCATTAAAAAAAATCCAATGTGTGAAAAGTCAATCCCAATCATGAAGAGTGTAAGGTTTCTGTGTTTATATGTCTTTATCGTTACTATCTTACTGAAATCTGAAACATCTCTGCTGTCATAATATTGACACTCTTTGGTGTTGCTTTCTCATACTTGATTTTGCAATTTCTCGGATCAAGCTTGTTATTTTGTGGTATTGTATTTCAGTTGTTTTCATTGTTAAGTGTGAACCTTTATTTATCTTATGGGAGACATCACTGACAGGAAACATGTACAGGAAGCATGACGAAATTCTGAGTCAAGTGAGTGATCTCGTGTACAAATTTCCCCCTGTGAGACCTGCGTCTTCCTCTCACTGACCGAAAATATGATTCAGCTTTAGTGTAAAGTGGTGTTGTTGAGTTAGAGTGTGACGAAGCAAACAAAGCATGAGAGGGTCCATAAAATTTCCCGGAAGCCTTTACATGGTTTGAATTAATGGGACTGTGAAAGTTAGATAATCATAGTTAATTACTTTTAACAATAGTTAATGACCTCTGTAAACTGACTGAAAGTTTGAGGGAGAGAAAGTCTCATCCCAAGAGTTTTCACATCACTCGTCTTGCTTGAAATGTGGAAAAACATAACTTTCCAGGGGAGTGCTATGGTCAAGGTCTACAAATTAAGAGCTGGGATGAAGAGAAAGTCAACAGATGAGTCCAGAGTGGCTGCTTATTAAGCAGCAGTCAGTGGGCTTTGGTTTCAGACAATTACAGTACAAAGCCATGGGGCTGGAATGAAACGGGCTATCTCTGCTGGTTATCTCTGGTATGTGTGGGACTGAGAGATAGAGGGAGATTCCAGCCCTTTTCATCCCAGGTCCTGTTCATTCCTCCTGTGTAAGCAGTTTGTGGGAGGGAGAGTCTGCTTAGATTTTTAAATGTCAAACAAAGCAGGTCAAGGGGGATCTTCCGCAAGAGGTCTTACATGTGGTTTACCGCCTTGAACATGTGTTAACATTTATTGTACTTATTGTGTAATGTGTTCTAAACAGCCAGGGAAGCAGACTGTGAACACCATTAATGATTCACCACCATGGCAGGAAGCTGGCTGAAGAAAGGCTCAGATAGAGAAGCCTGGGTGACACTTTCCCCCTTTAACCGTGTGACCTTTGCACCCTGCAGGTGTCAGCCTTAATCCCATCATCGTCTACTGTGCCAACCAAGAGGAAATGGACCTATGGTTTGGCCTGCTCAAAGAAAATATTGAGGCCAATGGAGGGAATGCAACTGCACCCGAAAACTACACCAGAGTCAAAGTAAGTTCAACAACACTTTTTTGATGCCACCTTTGCTCCAAATAGCCCAAGTTAAATTACATCAGGCTGCATAAAAACTGACAACATCCCTTTTTTTCAAATTCAAACAAGCACTTGGAGTGTGGTCATCTTTTAATCCACCTGGTGGATTAACCAGGAAAATGCTTCGGCTGATAAAACAGGGTGTGTGTGTGAGTGTGTAGATTTGGTGAGTCAAGTAGGTCACTCCTGGCTCTCCCTGAGGGCCGGATAATAGGGAGCGGCCTTGACCACATCATAGCTTCATCAAACTAACCCTCACATCTGCAAAGGGTTGAAGTGCTGACTCCTCACCCACAGGTGGGAAATGGTGAAACACATGAACCTAGATGTGTCACGACAGAAGAAAATAAGTGAACTGACGATGCTTTGATAAGCCTTAGCTTAGGAGCCTTTACCATGAACAAACAAGTGTAAAGTTCAACATGTTTAAATCTGCTTGAGGGCAGAGCTCTGTTAATATTTATTTTGCTCATGATTCTCCCCTGTGTATCTACTGTAGCTAAACCAGGACGAGACTCGTGTGGGCAGAGAGGAGCTGAGGAACTCCATCAACAGAGAACCCATCTATGAGTGGGAGGGCTCTCAGCGGGACAGCCTAGGCCCCATCACATATGTCACTAAAGTCCGACTGCAGCACCTGCCCTGTCAGGTAAGACAACACTGCTGCTTATTAAGAGTGAATCACTATGACCGGTCACACGGAAGTAAAACATCTCTGCTCTTGCCTATTTATGGAAATGTACAGTACAGCAGACTGTAACTCATGATACATACATGTTTTCTAACTCTGGGAAGTTTTCACATGATGAATAAAAGCATGGATAACATCAGCTCTAAATCCAGGTGACTCATATAGTTTTGAAATTGCGCAACACACACATTACCTCAACACAATGTAAGAAGTGACTGAAAAGGGTGGAGTCCTTATTTTGGCAAATGATACCTCTCCTGCAGATATAACTCTATACTGTCTTTATTTTCCTACACAGTGTCAGACACCTGCAACCAACTGATGAAAAATATACGACTCCTTGCTAACCAAATCAGACATGAGCACAAATAAATAATGCTGATTCAGCGTCACATAGCAGCCAATAAAAACAGTAGTCATGACACGGCTTGCACAGATATCAGTAATTAATTCTCTGTGGGAAATAGTGGCAGGCCTATTGAAGTGTGTGAGATTTAGGGCCTGGGTGTGTGAGAGGCATTTGCCCGGCTCACGCAGTGACTCGACTCACCTCACAGCTGGAATGTCAGCTGTCTGTCCAGACACACCCTCCGAGAGGGAGAGGAAACATAAACTCTCAGTCCGCCGCACCTTTAAATGCCCCACTAACTGGTTTGACTGAAGATCTTACTGGAATTTAATCTGTGCCTCTCAACAGAGTATTAAAGGATAAAACTGGTGTTTGTTTAATGTTTGCACCAGGTCTCACGGTTGCCTCTGTGCTTTGTATCATTCATAGTCTTATCTTCACACAGTCAGAATAACTGCAGTTATCAGGACTTGTTTTCATCCCTTCAGAAGATTTGGTGCCATTCTTTCTTGCACATCACCAAGACTTGAAAACTTTCCAGAGATAGATAAATGCCAGTTAAAATGAAACTTTAATTTGATTTGCAGAAATTGACTTCTCCACCAGGAAATAACCCCTCGTGTCACCTTAGAAATGTTAAGATGTATCACTGTCTTCATATTTACGACGGATGACATTTGACACCATAAAGTTTAATTTAATGATGAAAAAATTATAAAGGGGGAAATGTAAACAAAACATAGACAATAGTTAACTGGTATTACCTATAAATCACACTAGTATTCTGCTAATGGATAAGACTGTCCAACTACTACACAAACACATTTAGCTCACTAGCAACTATAATCTTGTGTCCACAGGAACAGGGCGACAGACTACTGGTGATGTACCCGTCGACGCTGATCATCCTATCAGAGGAGAATGATGGGCTCTTCTATAAGGTACCACTGACCTCACTGATCTTTTACTCTTAAACTTAATCATATCCTGAGCTGTGTGCATACAGTATATCCAGTGTTTGCATCAGTTGTGTTAATGAGTCATTATGATCACAGGGGAAACTTCCACTCAACATGATTACTGTGACCACACCCTGCCAAGACGTCAAGCCCAACACCTTTATGATTGAAGGTAAATACACTGAATCAGTGAGCTGCTCAACTGCAGTCTCTTTAGCATACCGGCATTTAAAAGGACATGTTAAAGGGATTTCAATGTGTACATAGTTATGCATGCTTTATGCTAAGTGGCCTTTTCCATGAATCCGCTAGCGTCACAGAGCGTAACCCTCCATGAATGAGCTGGTTTTATCCCCAGTGAATGATAATCTGACTGTAGCACATTCCAGCGAACGAATCGACCGAATGACAGGCTTTGTCCTCCCTCTCCTCTCTTCCCAGGGAAGCTGATCAACCCCATAGTGGTGTCGTGTCTGGACAGGGCCGAGTTCTGCGACTGGATCCAGCATTTCAAAGCTGCTGATGTGCCCGTTCTCAGCCCCCCGCCCCCTGTGTATGACATCATCTACACCCCGACGCACAGAGAGGTGAGGCCCCTCCTTCCTTTCACGGGCCAAAAACAATTACACTATTCACCGCTACTGCTGATCCATAAATATCGAGCGAGCTACCTCCACCTGGTTTATGAACCTGCGGGTGGAGTGAATTTAAGTATGAGGAAAAGTGATAAAGGAAACAGGCAGCATGGCCCTGCCTCTTTTGTAAATTAACATTCAGCATGACTATGAAATGATTTGTAACTACTACACCTACTACTGCTACTAAGTCAACAGTCCAATACAGGTTTAAAAAAAAAAAAGACAAAAGTCTGAAAGCTTTGCTCACTTGCTCTTAAGTCAAATATTTTAATCTATATTTATATTTTGTCCTATAATCTCTAGGCTCCACAGTTTGACAGATGGAGTGGAAACAGCCAAGGACGAACTGAGTCTCTTAAGTTCAGCCAGTCACCGAGTGGACGTGGGTCCCACAACCTTCAGTTACCCATTCATGAAGACAACCCTCTCTCCCCAGGATACTCTGAACCCCTCTGTGTAAGTCAGCTACTTCTCAAGTTCAAGTATTCTTAAACTAATAAACTGAAGCAAACACACGAACAATACAATATTTGCACAGACATAAATGTGGTAGACGTAAGTTGTTCTTTGCTAAAAAAAAAAAACCCTTGTGTTTGTTTTGGTGGAGCTGAGCAGCAACACCTTTCTTTCACAAAGTTAATTATTAAGCAAGGTCTAGAGACCAAACCGCTCCTGTTACAAAGGCTCAGGTGATGATCCTCAGGCCTTCCAGTAAAGAAAATCATAAAGTCTGTAATTTGTCCCAAAACAACATCCACCCATAAAAACAACTTTTGGATGTAGGGAAATAAGATACGGCAGGCTAGATGCTGATTCAGCAGTGAAAAGTTTACTTGTTAACTTCAGTCTCTTTAAGAAATGATGAAGCACTCTGCATTATCAGGACTTTTGACTAAACTCCCCCGGGAGAGGGGCTATGTAGGCTGACTACCCATCCAATTAGCTTAAAGTGGAGAGGGCTCAGCGCCCAGAAGACATGTTGTTCAGCTTCTGACCACCCTCCCAATTAAATTGATGGAGAGCTTTTTCTCTCACACTCAGATGACTGTGTTTACCTCAAAACAATTATGCAGAAAACGAATGCTGTAGAGAGGAGAAACACTTCATAATGTTTGTTCTTCTAGGCCTCAGTGGGTAAAATCCCTGATGCCAACCGTGATGTAAAGCCACAACTCTTGGCTGACTTTTGCCCGGGGTGTATTTGTTGTCCCTACAGTACAGCTCCAGTCGTCCCTCCTCGACTGAGACTGCCCACCTGGGCAGCAGGACCAACAGCGTCTCTTCCCACACCAGGCCCGAGCGCGACCTACGACCTTTGTCACTGCGCTACTCCTCCCCCCAGCGCAGCTCCTACCTGCAGCCTGCTGAGAGCTCAGTGCTGTCTCAGCTCTACAGCACACCCTACTCTGCCCTGCATCATCCCAGCCCACAGCGGCTGGAGAAAGCCCCGCTTGTCAAGGTAATTCAGTCTGGCATCTAACTTGATAACCGAATATTCCCCTCAAGACTGTTAACTTATTTTACAGGACACGTGCGCAGTAACTAAAATAGACACACCAAGCAGTCGGCTGAGAGGAGTCATGATGTATATGCTGTTAACAAATTGGGTGATAGTGGCATTTGTGCAGAATTGAGGTTGAAAGATCAATCTTCTTGATGGTGCAAGGAATGAAAGCTCTTTGATAGTTCATAAACAAAACTTAAACCACCAATCAGAAAACATTTCCTATATTTAGGTGGGTATCCCTACATTACTATAGCAGTTAAGAGTGGAGTTTGTATATACAACACTGACAGCTGAAAGCAGATTTGTGAGACACAACAGGTTGGTGTGACACCAGCACTGCTGCAGATCATGACTGGCATTAGTCCAAAACCTGTACTTGGTAATCTGATCCTAAAGTGTGGCTTATGTGATTGCCTTCTGTGAACCCAAAGAGCGTGAGAGTAAAAGACAGAGAGAGTTAGAGACGGAAGGAAAATTGGCAAGTGATTTTCCTTTTAAACTAACTCCTGGATGTGTCTGAATCTTTTGTGATCAGTCTAACAGCTGGAGCACCCCTCAGACATCCCTGAACTACTCCCTGAACGCCCCCCAGCGCCACTCGGACATGTGCGCCCCCCGACAGCCCTTGTCGCCCCTGTACGATGAGCCCTGCAGCCCCGAAATCTACTCCCTGGATGAGGCCAGGCCAGTGGTAAGTGGGTCAACGATACTGGATCCATAGGTTCAATTTACACCTGCGCAGCCTGTCTAATATCAAGCAGTGCGCACACACACACACACACACACACACACGCACATGTTCAGTGAGATCAGGTGCTGTCAATGCAGAGAGTTGGCCACCTGCAGAAATCTAATTGCTAAATCTAAATTTATAAATGACTTGTTTCACTATTCTTGGTTAAATCACCCCAAACCAGCAACCAGCAGTTACATTTCATTATATAGAAAAACAGGAATTATTTCTACCAAAATGTATTCATTGCAGCTTTACCCTTTTTGACCAAACATGTATTTGACTACCAGGTGAAATTATCCTTAATGTTAATGACCTAAACTCCTGTTTTACATGCTTATAACTGCCCTTCTCTGACATGTACACATCCGTTCTTTAGCAGCAGAGCTGGCAAGAGCCGGTTCAGCACCACCACCACCATCACCAGCAGGGCCCTCAGCTCCTGCCCTCCACCTTCCAGCTCCACACCCCTCCCATGGGCAAGCGCTGCAGGAGAAGCCTGGTCCTGACCAACTCCCAGGGACAGGCTCTGGGCCTGGAGATGGAGACTCCTCAAAGTCAAGCAGAGCAAAGAGCAGAGGCCGTGTCGAGGTTAAAGCTGCTGCCTGCGCCCGGCCAGGTGCAAGAGCAGGTGAGAAACACGGAGACACTCATCTCCCAGGACACTCTGGTTTCTGGAATGCTGTGGCACAATGTGCAACGGTGGTGCGCTGCATGGTAGCAGAGTTTGTGTATATACTCGTTCTGCAGGTGATATTTGAACAGGTGCCACAGTTGAAAGAGATATTTTCGGGAACGTGAGAATGTTTGTTATAGCTGATCACAGGAAGTAACTTTCTTTTGTTTTCACATCTGTTGATAGATTCTCCTCCCGTCGAGCTCTGTGAGGAACACCTCCCAGATGCCTTATGGTTACTCACCAGGTAAGAACTGAAGGCATGCAATCATAAACCGGATGAAACATTCCTCTGTTTATATATAGTGTTTAAGTGTGTTTGACAGTTTATAATAAATTATTATACTGTATGCTTCCAGTCCTGACAAAAATCATTGAATTAAAGATTTTTCATCTTGTCAAACAAAAAAAAGGCTAAATAAAATGTATAATTCTATTGAGAAACAATGGGCACTCTTTCAAATCCCAGCTATAACACTGCGGCATCATATTTCCTCACAAATGTGAGTTATGAAAGTCAACACCGTCAGCCGCCTTCCTAAATACCACCAAGGACACACAACATTGCTCATACTCCGTTACACCTTAAATTAAACACTGCATGCACTTTGGATTGATTGAACTCTTGGGTCTGTCAGCAGGTAGACAGAAGGCTAAAGGCTACAGAATTGAAAGTGCAGGAAATGCGCAAATGTGCCAGTGAAATGGAGCTTAGTGCAGCTTCAAATGCCATTTGTGCAGATGTCCCATGTGGGGGAAGCCCAGTGTAAGAGAACACTGTTCCACAGACAGGATTTACTCCTGCACTGTGATTGACAGCACACAACTGGGCACGGTTACACACTTATCTACATACTTTTATCACAAGTGAAAACACAACTAGAATTTACCTGGTAATTGCATTTCACTTTGATTCACAAGTGAATTCCAACACGTGCTATGACCAAATAATTTCATCTGACAGGTTGCATGTTTCTGCCCTATTAGAAAGGGAACATAAATAGCAAATGAAGGTGGTGTGGTAGTGGCACGTTACACTACCAGTTTTACAGTAAGGTTACATGTTGGTACAAGGCCAATCACACCATAAGTAAGTTGTGACTGTGTGCAAGTTTATTCAGTCGTTATTCAGGCGAGGTTTGTCTTTCATTGTTTGAAACTAAAAGCCTGGGAATCTATTCCTATAGATCACCACTCGTACCTTGAACCCACAGAACCAGATGACCAGGAAATGGACTATGACAACATTTGGGAGTACGACTGTGATACTGGAATGATTCAGCCAACGTCTGGAATTTCGGCACACTGGACAGGATTAGACTTTGGGGCCAGAGGCCTTGGTGCCATGGCAACCCAGCAGAGATGGTCATAAAACAAAACAATAGCCCGGCACTCGTCTGGACGTGTGCAAACAACAGATCTCTATCAGAGGGATAATAAAAGCCAACTAGCACAGCCTGTGTTGCTGCTGCTGCATACAGTATGAACCAACAAATCCCATGAACTGCATTGTTAGATGTTGGGTAGTCAAGCAGAAGAATGATGAGCGCAGGTGTGAAGAGGAACGGGCTAAAAACAAAACATTATGAAAGTGATAAGAGACAGGCTTCAACTATCTGTTTGATATGTAGCATACAAGAGAGAAGACAGCAGAGTGCACATACTGTGTAGCTTTAAAGTTATTTTCTAATGTATTATATAATTGCACTAAAGGTTTCATATGTAGTGCAAAAACCTCCTGTTTTTTAATATTTAAACTATTTTCTAACATGCTGTCCAGTTTACTTATTGTTATATTTTTGTTTCTGTTGAAGCTATAAAAGCATTCCATCAGGGCTTGTTATAGTAAAAGGATGTATATTTTTGTAAATGTTGTAAATTTATTATTTTATTACGTTACATTATCAAGTCAAATAGATAATATTTAGCAAATAGATGTGGCTTCAACTGACTACCTTAAAGGTGCTAATATTACTATTACCTGTGTGGCTTCCTTTTTTCATTTTTGTTTGAGGTGTTTATTTATATTTGGAAATAAAACTGGAAAAATTAATTAACAAGTGTATCTCTGTTTTGTCTTATTCTAATGATACTCTTCAAGCGGCTCTAATCAATGTGTTTATAACGTTAATGTATCAAATGACAACGTGAAAACAATAATGGGGAGGTCCCTCGTAGTGATGAACCTTCAGAGAATTATCACCTGAATCTGCAGCTCCCCTCAGCTCTACAGAACTGTTTAGCTCTCCGGCCGCAGCTTTGCTGTTCTGGGTCACTCTCTTCACTCTCATAGTGTCTTTTTCAGCAGCAGCAGGCAGCTGTTTTCAGGGAAAAAGCTCTAAAAACTCACTGTACACTGCCTGTTCAGCACCAAACAGCAGACAGACAAAGTTAGTGACTAGTTGATGAACACAGTGGAACATTTAACAGCTTAAGAGCCAGATATTTCCCTCAGGAGTTGGTAGAGACCAAAAACAGAACTAAAAGAGAGTGAATATTGGACTTATGTTTGCCAGAAACACGACTCCAAATTAATGATAATGTTGCTCCGTAAGTGCAGGAAGTATAATTAAGCTCAGGTTTGCTAACAAGTTTGTTTGTGTTCACAACCCTTTTGGCCCCGGTGGCCAAAACAAATTAGTTATTGCAAGTACAGGACAAGATGGTAAAATTCAGTATACTACAAAAAAGTGTATTGGCTGTTTTTAAAAAAAAAAGTACTAGGAAATGGAGGAGATCAAATGACTGTCAAGATTATATTTGTACATGAAAAACCAATGAGACCAACAACTGCAAACATGTCGTCCCTCATGAATGATTCACTCCCTTTCGAGGCCTTATAAACCTGTATGTTTTTGTTTTTGCTCAAACCTGTTACTGTAGAGCCCCCGTGGGTGAATCAGTGACATTTTGAAATGTATAACCCAGTCGTTACATGCTCTATTTTTCCAAATTGCATGCAGTGTTTGTGCTGTGAGAATACTGTAAGAGCTTCATGGTTTGGGCTCAACAGAAGGACACTTTATATTTTAAAACTCAACTCTGCCATCTGCTGGAGAAACTTATGTGTGATTCTTGAAGAGGATCTCCTGTGAATACTTAGCAATAATGTTGATTAAGCATATTATGATTTTTTATTTTAATTAATACCTAACTAATAGTTTGGGTCTATCCTCAGAATCAAGTATTGTAAATAACTTAAATAATAATAATAAATAAATAAACTGCAGCTCTGTGATACTCAGCTGTGATACTCCAGGTTCTTACATGAGCTTACGTTGCCCTCTAGTGTTTGAAAGGATCGGGCCTGAGTGCTTTCAGAATAAAACAAGACACACAGCACGTCTCAGAGATACCGTTTACTGTAGTTAAAGTGAAAGACATCAACAGCTCACAGAGCAACTCATGACAAAATACTGTACAGTCATCTATAAATTACAATTAAAATAAAATTCCCTTTATAAATTATAATGTACTACTGGCACAGAATACAGTCCCCCAAATTAATTAAACTTTTGTAAGAGTGTTTTGTTAAATTTCCATTTTGGAAAACACTCCAACAGATGTTAACTCATATTATCTTATTTTGTAAAATATTTTCAATTATTGTTACTGGAATTATTCGTCGCTTTGGATAAAAGCATCTGCTAAATGAATGCAACATCAACAACAGGCTCAAATAGCACCATCCTAAACTCTTCATGTGCCTCAAGTCAATCCATTTATCACGTCCATCTGATATCTCAACTCTGAACAGCTCTGAGTAAACCTGCTTCTAATCTTCCTACAGTACATACTGAAACCTTATTTACAAATGTCTAAAGCCTTCTTTCTGATAAATATACATGTGTCATCTTGCCTTTGGTCGTTTCATATTTTATAAGAATGCTTTCAGTCATTAAAAAGGTCAAAATGTCAGCCAAATTCATTTAGCAAGGAGCAACACAACTGCTATTAAATGAAATCCTTTTCCATGTCCATTCAATGGAGACATCAATAAAACTTAAGATAAATGAAACAATTATAGTGCAAATGCGTAATGCAAACATGTAACAGCACATCAACCATTTGACAAATTCCTCGAAAGACTGCGGTTCTGCACTGGCTCATATCAAGTGTTCTTAGAAAACTGTTTCATTTTAGGGGTGACGGAGTTAGAGGCAGAGACGTCAAGAATCAGATGGGGGGGTGTGATGCAGTTTCTTCTCACTAGCTGCCGCCTCCATCTTGACGTATTTGCGCAGGTATCGGATGGCCGACAGAGCACTTACATTTGCCAGCAGAACTGTGAGAAAATACATGTGAAAAGTGAGTCATCATGTTACTCAGGAGACTTTGCAACCCAACACTGATTTTATCTATTCATATAAAGTTCCCTTTTTCTTGAAGTTGATTCTATTTTAGGGCTTTGTTGATTTTACCTCAGTATTTACTTGGAGACACATTTTATAAGCATTTATAATAAGCAACTGTTTTGTAATTCCAGTTTTAAAAAAGTATTTAAAAAGCAACATTTGCAGGTTTCTGTTATATTAAAAGTACATTAATGCTACATATTAACACACGTACCAGCCTTCCAGGCGTCTCCAGCTTCTGGGTTTGCAGTCTTCAGCACCCACGAAGCAAATGCTATACAAACCAGACACATGTCTGACTGTCTGAGAGGCAGGAGGGAGGCATCCAACCCTTTAAAGAAAGTGACAGAGTCTTATAAAAAACATCTTGAATCTTTAAGTGTGTCACACACACACACACACTTGTTCAGTGAGAGGTCAAGGGTATTATAATTGGCACTAACACATCAACAGCTGAGCACAAGCCTCCAATAATATGTTGGGACTTCCTGTTGTGTCACACTGTGACCCGGTTAAATCTCAGCACCTGCACAGATTACCATTATTCAAACATACAAGGCTGCTTGATGCTACTAATTCTGACTCTGGTGGCCTTAAAGATAATCCTCACAGGCAACTGCTGAACATTAGATGCTATATATGTAGCTTGTAAGTTATCTTAACTACAGATCATTGGTAGTTTAAGAAGAGGGATTTACATATACAGAAAGACTCCTCAAGTTGAGGTATTTTCATTTCCCTTCACAGCCAAACATGAATTAGAGCGCTCTGCAGGAAGCTTAAGAAGACACTCATTGAGTGAAGTCAAGTTATCACGTACAACCATTCCTCTTGGTTTTCACCACTACGTGCCTGCAGTCCAGTCAGTGTCCTCTGACAGCTGAGGTAAGAGAGTCCGTCCCGGTCATGACTGTAACAGCTGACTGTGTGGATGACATTGCCTACATTACAACTGTCCACATGAGAGGAAAACACAAAGAGCTTAAATGAAAGAGGTTGAATACCCATTATTTTTTTAATCCAGCAGTGGAAAAATGTAGAGTTTGATTAAAAAACAATCAACATCACCCTGTTGACTACTGAAATAAATACATTTGTGGTTTGCTAACACTGCTTACACATTTGCGATCCCTTCACTTACAACTGCATAAAACATAATTGTAAGTCTTCCAATAAGTCTTAATCTAACCAGAATGCAAAACAATGTAGTGCTGCTGAAGACAGGTTTGTGCAAATGATGACATCTATCTGAAGTCTATCTTTGTAAAATCAGACCCTGTGGGTCTGCCTCATCTCGCCCAGTGCATACTGGGATAGGCTTCATCAAGATAGGTGGGTATAAAGAATGGATGAATGCAAAACCAGCATACTGTGCGTTTCTCAACTGCTCATGAAGAAGACCTGTAAAAAGCAATTTACTACTATAGCTATGTCTGACTCACGATATTTTTAAAAAAAGTATTAAAATCGATGAAGCTGAACCAGAGATATTGTCTTTTTTATTCCACACATTTTTCTTCTTTCTCAAAACCTGGCGCCTACGTTGCCAACAATGCAACTCAACCGCAGACAGTTGGATTGGGGTTTGTTATCCTGGTAGCGTCCTCTGCTATGTAGCCTTGAGGCGCTAGCCTCCACACCCCAAGATTTTTTTTTTTCATTTTCAAACTTGTAGTCCTCAGTCCCAGCCATTTATCAGACTTCACACAGCTCCCTCTGGAGCCACAAAATGCTTCATACAACTTTTTTCACAAATGCAGTGGTGCTCCCCAAGACCTGGAAACTGAGTTTGATGTGTAAAATTGGTGCAGTTCCCCTTTAATTGATTTGAGCATGATAGCAGATCCAAATCTTGTATTTTGAATTTTAATTTTAGTGATTGTGCTACAGTTTTGTTTACATTTTATTCAGTAAAATCCTGACTGTTAATATTAATCTACAATGACTGAAACAGCATATGTTAAAACCTAATTCTTATCTATAATGATGCATCATTGTGTTCATTGTGTGAAATTGGACTCACTTGGATTTGAAACAGCGGTCTGCAAGTCCTCGTATCTGAAAGGCTGCTGTGCTAGTTGTCTGGAGATCCTGTCCTCCAGGTGGCAGAGAAGTGGATCAGGAAACATCACGTCTTGATTTCCCAGAGCATTTATGGGATGAACTGTCCTTCGAAGGGATCTGCCACTTTGCCTCACAGGTACAAGAGACAGAGGGTTTGAGAGTGTCTGCTTCTGGACTGCAGAGCCAGTAAAACTAATATTCCTGAAGGAAAGTGTGGTTTTCCAAAAGAAATTCTGTCTGAGGTCCCTATCTGTGAAGAAATTATCATATACGTCTGTAGAAATCTGAGATGCGCTTGACGTACGGCTGAACCTGGTCACCACCCTCACAGGACCGCAGTTATCTTCTTCATCAGAATCCACAGAAGAATCATCTGAAGAAGAGGACGGAAAGAAGTAATCATAAGCCTCGGGGAACTGTAGTTGTCTATTAGCTGAGCGAGAGCAGGAAAAGATAGGAACCAGCTCCTCTTTTGCCTGATCTTCTGCTGTGATGAGAGGGTAAAAGAAGTTTTCCGTATCAAACTCTGAGAAGAAATGATCATAAGTTTCAGGGACAGAATTTCCATCAGTGTAGCAGGTGGTTATGTTATCTGTGGCTGATTGACTGGGAATTGATTGCTTTCCACCGAAAAGGTACTGAAATATATCTGTGAGAGAGATTCTGTAGCTGTCTGTCGAAGATGAAGCTAAACAGTCCACGTCTTCGTCTTGCTTAGGCATGTGTCCATCAGTGAAATACTCTACTTTTTCTAATTCTCCTTCGTCTGAGGTTTGTAAAGCTTGGCCTTTCCGTGTGTAGCTGAAAGATTCCAGGGCATGTAGATTGTGCACGCTTACATTTTTAGAAATCTTTCTGAGGCGTGTTTGAGCACTTCCAGGGAGGACAGGTTGAGAAATATCACTAACAGATGTCAACATCATATTCTCAGGGTAAATATCGGCACCTAGACTCACCGGGACAGGTTCACTCTCCCACATAACACCTCTTGAAGAGGAAGAATCGACTGCCAAAACAGAACCTGAACTTGAGTCTACAGAGCTGGGATTGCTTGACGTGTCTTCATTGGTTTGCACAGGCTTAGACTCATCTAGTTGAGTACAAAAGCCTGAATCCGTCATGGCAAACATGTCAGTCTCCTCACTTTCCTGTAAAGGTGGGAGGGAGCTGGGTGGAGCAGCTTTGCTGATCATTCTTAAACCCAGAATATCGTTTATTGTCAGCTTCTCCATCTCACTCCAAAAAGAAGACATAGCAAACACTGAATGTTTTGAATCTGGTACCTTTTCAGGTTCACATTCTGCTTTAGATGCTGTGACGGCATCTTCTGCTCCGACCACTAAATCATAATTTGAATCTGTTGTGTCATTTAATACAGACGATGTGCCGTGTCCTTCCTCATGTTTCTCCAGTAGTAGCGATGTTTCTTCTCCTTGACCTCCAGAGTCATTTTGACTGACAGATAAACTAGAACCTCCTGACACGTCTGTGATATTTTCTGTGTCCAGAGTACAGCAGGATGATAATAGTGTAATATCTGAAGGACTTGTTAGTAAGCCTTCAGACATGGACAATTTGGTTTCTCTCTGACTTTTGCCTGTTGGATTCATTTCACCAGACAGAAAGAGATTCCCACTATGAAAAGCCATTATTTGTGATGCTGCTAATTCAGCTCTCTCAGCTGTTGTGTTTTTCTCTGGCAAAACATCACATTTGGATAATGTGTGGAGCACCGGTAGATGCTCCGTTTGCTGTACTGTAATATTTATTATTTCTAAACTGGAGGGACTTTTAGACACACAACGTTTATCAGGCAATAAATTGCTGGTATCCAATTTTAATTTAGCACAGTCCACTTGACTGGGAATGTCCTCTAAGAACGGACAGGCTCTAGTTTTGAATTGCTTGGGTTTTGTGTTGTGAGCATTTGAACTGCTCATACCACTTGCAGACAGAGGAAAGTGAGTCATTTCCAGTGTAGAGCTATATTGGTCTGTGTAGTGACAGTCAATTTCCAGCTGTTGTTGGGGCTCAGCCTCTCTTTGACACGGTGCGTAGATGTCTCTGCCAGAATTTCCAGCCTCTACAGCCAAGACTGACTTAGCAGCGGATAGTTTGTCATTTTGGCTGACGTCCTCAGTGGGATCATTTGACTCTGAGCTTGGTAAAATAGTGTGAGTTATTGATTTGACCTCTGCTGCACAAGATTCTGGATTTTGTTCATTTTCACAACAAATGATAGAATGATTCATTTTATCAGACTGCCGGAGACTCCCTCCATGAGTGTCCTTTCTTCCACAGTTTGCCGTTTCTGTGGCCAGGTCTGATTTACCAGTTACACTGTCGGTAATTGAAACTGGCATCCCAGGATATTTATTCAGTCCAGTTGATTCTTCTGCCCGTAATTTTCTGCATGGCTGTAATTTTGTTTCCACATTACCACTGTGGTTTGGTGCTGATATTATACAGTCATTAGTTTGACTCAGTGGGGTTACTGTCCTGTCATTAGTTGCATTAGTTTCAGCCAAGCCTGTTGCTTTACACCTTCCCTGTCTGATTATGCTCTCTGCTAAATATTGGTATTGACTGTCAGATGGACAACTGTAGAGAGAAAGATCATGTACTTTTATGTCCCTAGCAGATATCTTCAATGGGAGATGGCCGAGGGCTGAATATGCAGTTAAAGAGGACATAACATTTTTCTGTGGTTCCTTTAAATCAAATAAATTAATATCCTCAGATACACACAGACCCGTTCCTCCTCTCCCTGCACACTGCTCTTCCTCTGAGTCACTCTGCTTGACTAAAACCTGCCTCTCATATGCATGCACACTCTCAGCTGGCTCAACACTGAGTCGTCTCTTCTTTTTTCTCTTCCTTCTGACAGAGGCAGATGGAGACGATTCTTGGCCTGCTGTTTTGTTTGTGCTTGTTGCGTCTGACTGTAAAACATCAGGGTCTTGGTCTTCCTTACATTTAACATTTATAACCTTTACTAGATTACCCCTGGAATCGATGCTGCACTTTTTACTGTGAGTCAACTGACTTTTCAACAAATGTTCCTGCTTAACATCATCCAGAGGTGTGCACATTTCCACCTTTATCACTTTGTCAGAGTGAGGTGTTGTTTCTAAGCAGACAGCGCTGTCTGGTGAGTCATGAGAATGATTCCGCTGTGTTGCCTCATTTACTCTGGTTTCTGTGCAGGTTTCCTCTCTGATGAATAACTTTGTTTCAGGATGAGTCGACTTGTTAGTCTTGAGCACTAAGTCACTGGCTGCAGGTTCAGGGGAAATGTTGGAACCAGGCTCGTCTTTTTTCATTGTGTTTAAGGTGCTGACGGTGTCGACAGGCTCTGCGGTCTCTTTGCCAACTGCTGTTTCACCCCTGGCAGGAAGAGAGTTTAACTTGGGGATGTTTTTTGGCAAAGTACTGCTGGTGGCTCGTTGCCAATCACTACACCGCTCCTCCTCCTGTATAGCCTCTCTGTTTTTTCCAGCTCTCACTTGGCTTGGCTCAGGAAGCCTCTCAGCCTCTGTAACATTTTTCAGCCTTTCAAAGAATATATTGACAGACTGCAGGTGTATATCCTCCTCACTGCCCGAGAGGACGCTCTCCATTCCACCGACGCCGTGTTTGCTGAGGTAATGCTCCACAGGAGAGCCCTCACAGTCTGGGGGGCCGTCGATGGGGCAGTCAGCCTCTGAAAAGCCTGCTGTTAGGTCGACTTTCTGAGCCCTCCTAGCAAGAATGGACCCTGTATCATCAATGTCACTCATCCCCGAGTCATCCACACCCGCTAATGAAGGAGGAAGCAGGTTACACTCCTCGCACTCCGCAAAGAAGCACTCCCAGTCACGGTCACAGATCTCCACACTGTATTCAAAGTCGTTCATTTTGACTTGGAGGGCACAATATAACCTGCAAAATCAATCAAAAGAACTATATTTTAAATCACTGGTAAAAGTATTTGTAATTTCTTTCAGGTAATTTTAGCATCATAAAATTTAAGATTTTCAGAATAAACACCAAAGAAATTGCATGCTTGAATAGCAAACCCTAAGCTTCCACAAAATATCTAAACCAACAGACTAATTTTAAATTGTACACAATTTTGCAGCACAATTACAAATATGTAAATAATATAAATAAACTGCAACAACCTGTTATAATATTTCTAGCAATGTGATGTAATGAAATATATAATATTTATGATGTAATGTAATGGAAATCTCCTCAGGGCAGCAACTGAAAACTAGCAAGTAAGCTAAAACTATCATGTGTCACATACAATTAAAGTATTTAAAGTATGACAACAGGAAGTAGTAATTGTCTCTGTATTTCTAGCTGTCTGCATACGTACTTGTACATCCATGCAGGTTTCCTACCTGTCCTGCTTCAGCTGTGATCCTGGTCTACAGGAGGTGAAGGTCTAGGAAGTCTGGAGTCTGAGCAGCACCATGTTGTATGTCCTTTGGTGGGCGTTCTTTTGCACAAGCACATAGCGCAACCAGCCCCATGATTTGATAAATATAGAGCGGTGCTACTGATCACGTAATACACGCAATGTTCTTACAGCAGCCACCAGAGGAATAATGTTTCAGAACTTTAAATAGCCTCTCCACTAGCAAACTGCTTAACTGGTTACACAGTATTTTTGATTTACTATTGTTTGATTTGGTACATATATAGCTGAAATCTGTAATGTAACAGATCTAGGGGATATTTATGTTTGTTTTAGACTTTTTTTTATTCATTCTATATTATGATATTTAATCAAATAAGTGATAAAGAGCTCAAAACCCAGCAGTACGTACTGGCAGCTGGTGCTGCTTCCAACAAGTCAGGCCCTCAGCAGATATGGGGGTCAAGCCAGGTGTGTGTCAGTCAGCTGATACCTCTCTGGTGTGATGTCATGGGGCGACAGAGGATCTGAATCTTTCCCATGCAATCGTTCCAGACACTGCAGGAGAGCCAGAGCGATCGGGGGATGAGACTGGAGCTGCATCATGTGAGACTCATGTGCCTCATCTAAACCTAAATGACAGAAATGCAGACAAAAAAAAAAAAAATCATGTTTACTTCATTTGAGAAAAACAAAAACTGGTTCTGCTTTCTAAAAAGGTATACTTTCATACTGGATTTAAAAGTTGTAACTAATGGCTTTATTAAACGTTAAAGTCCCCCTCCAGACAAAAATGTGTTTTTCTTATTGTTACTTCACTTGGACATTTGAGCGTCACGGTGCAGAATGATGTACGCACATGAGGTTGACGGTTAGACGGCTCTGCTGAAGGGGGGAAAGTTTCTTGGAAAGTTTCCTTACGACATGTTTAAGAGTTTAACACGGGTACGTACAAGCATGATTTTGTGACATCACAACTAGTTTGGAAGCCAATCGTGGTCCAGCATGCAGTATGATGTGGAAACCTGAAGCCAACGGTTCACAATGGAGAATGGACTTCAGTGAAGTAGGAGATGTCTTGTCTGGCAGTTAAACTTTTGAAACAAAAAATATTTGCATATTTATAGATTTGGGATTTTTCAATGATGGAGAAAGAACAGGTGTAATTTTAGGGTAATTCCGGTATTTTTAAACCTGGGCCCTATTTTTTTTAAACATATTTTGGGGTCTAAATGACCAATAAATAC
This sequence comes from Macquaria ambigua, assembly GCA_008360985.2. Classification (NCBI taxonomy): domain Eukaryota; kingdom Metazoa; phylum Chordata; class Actinopteri; order Centrarchiformes; family Percichthyidae; genus Macquaria; species Macquaria ambigua. The sequence goes on along the minus strand of VMKM01000580.1, from coordinate 221,060 downwards.
AAAAGGTTTTGAAACTGGTCCAGTAGCTCGCCTCAGCCGGTAGCCGCAAAATGTGCTGTAATGGCTGCAACATAATCCTTGTGGGCAACTGTGCCTAGTAAGTACGTCCACTAAAAGTGCTTGTTTTTCCAGTGACAGGCTCAGATTGTTATTCTAAGTGTCTGACAACATTATGGAAAGGATCCCTACAGAGATACACCTTTTTGTTAAAGAGTAAGATCTTTTTTGTAAACAAAAAACTTCCTGCGACAACGCAAGATTTCAGATTGAGATTTTTCCTTGAGCGGGACACTCTGGTTAAACTAACTGAACTTTTTGTGGGGAAACCATATCAGATAATATAATTAAAAAACAAATAATTATTCAAAGCAGAGTATTTTTATGTTTCTTAAATGTCTGTCTTCATTTATTAAGCTTTATGGATCAATAAGAACAGCTTTTGGTTGCCAGGTTGTGAAAAATCCATTATGCTGGTGTATGTCCTCCAGTCCAGTATAACTTAAACTCTTTAAAGGCTCGAACCATCAGGTCTGCAACTCTAAATATTAGTGTGTCATTAACAAAGTCTTCTTCCACTACAATATGGCATCAAATCTGGAACTGTAAATGTTTAGAAGTTGTTAATGAATGGATTTAGGCCAGGATGCCCTGCAGCTGTTTTCCAGAAAGTAAGTGATCCTGATGAATTAAAGAGTTAAATAAAAAGTCAATGCAAGCTAAAAGATATACACCACTCAAATCGGTTTTTCACAATCTGGCAACCCGAACATTTTCCTTATTAATGCATTTTTAGTATTACTGATCTATAAAGTGTTAATAAGGGATTTACTAACCAAGCTATTAGTTCAGCTTCTAAACCCTTTATAAAATATGCAACCAAAAGTCTAATGTATAACAAAATATTTCAAGCTCATAAATCCTCCTAGTTACTTTTTGGAGTTAGCAGGATGTGGTTGAAAGCACCGAAAAGAAAGTGGACGTTTAAGCTTGACTTTTTGTCACATGCACACTTTTCCAAAAGGTTAAGTATGAACTTCTATGATCAAAAGTTTCATGTTTTTTAACTTTGAGTTCCTGTAAGTTCTGACTTATTGTCTTGCTGTATTTGTGAGCTGTTCCTCCTCTCCTGTGTCTCCTTTGCTTTTGATACTTTTGAATTCTTAAGTGGATCTATCTTCCTGATATCTAGATTTACATTGTCATTACAAATTTAAAATTTAACTAATGTTTAATAAACATTCTGGCGAGCATTGGGAGACACTTGGACTCTTCTGTAGCTGAACTAAAACCAGGGCTTATTTTCTGTTATAATGTGAAATCCAGCTTAAAAGGAGGTCGGCTTATCCAAGGAGGGCTTGAGCCTTTGTTTACAGCTATCAGTAAGACTTAGCAAAGACAATGTGATTACGGGACCATCCTTACTGTCAAAATATCACTGACATTAAAAGATACCAAGATAACCTATCAGTCCTGATCTCATTATCAACTGTTAAACTGTAGTTAACAGATGCCTAATGTGCCTTAATTGCAGTTGAATGTATTGATTAACGATGATGGGGTCCCATTGGTCATTTAGAACAAAAACGCCTCACATGATATATTTTACTGCTCGCTGACAGTGCTGTTTTGTGAATGAACTATATGAAAAGTGGTGAATTTAAAAGATTCTTCACAATAAAAGTCTCTGTTTTGCAGCAGGTTAATCTATAGGTATCACAGAACTGAAAAAACATAACAATTGGGAAATTCTTGCATTTGTAAAGACACACATCACCAAGATTTTCCTTCAAACACTGTCACTCTACATCCAGAATTTGCACTCACACTTTCTCAGGCTTTAACTACAGCCTTTATTTGCCTAATTTTCATCACTATAGACATTTATGAGAAAACAGACCCTCTAATTAGCCAAACCACAGCCTGGGCTGTGAGCCCAAGAGGGCCCTCTCAATTCATCAGCAATGATAAAGGGAGACAAGCCAGGGCCTGTGTGGCTACTGCACCTGGGGCAGCGGGCCGTTTTGACACGGGTGGGATTCTGTTTCCATCAACAGGATTAGGCTCTTATGAGTCAGTTCTTGGAGTTAAGATTGGAATCTGTTTGGGCTGTTTCACAGTGGCTAATGCGACAGAATTCACCCTAATTGTTTACCATGTCAGCCCCGGCAATTCAGCGTCAATTAAACAAAGCCCAGTAAACAGACACATTCAGCAGCAGCTCAGTGACATGATGTTTAAACAGAGAGGAGTTTGTGTACGGTCCCGTTACCAAGCATCCTTGGTTGGTGGCATCTTATGTGTCAAACAGGGGTTGAAAAGTCTTAATGATGGCAAAGTAAAGGGTAGAAAATAGAAAACAGTAGACAAAGATTCCTATTCTGGACCTTTGGGGACTGTTTAGAAAGCATACAGGCTGTTTAGCAATTGGCAAATGCCACACAGGTTGATGTAGACTCCTTACAAGAGGGCTTAACTGCTAAGAGTTAGAAAAGAGTTCAAAACAATGTGAGATTAAAAAAAAGTAGTTCTATTACACAGCATATAGGTGTGAAAGAATGAACTAATGTTTAAAAATATATTAGCTTAGTTAGTAAGTAGATTTAACAGGCTACTGTAATTGTTTTCTCTTTTTCAGTGGAAATGTGCTGAAGTATCAAGGGGCTTAATGGAGTGTGTTCAGCATCATGAAAATATAATTTAAACAAACTATGTTTTTTTCCTTGTATTTCAACATTTTAAAATGGAAAATGATGCTCATAAATTGCCTTCTCTGAATATGACAACTTAGTTGCTGCACATTAGCCTGCTATACATTGAGCTTCTTTCTCTGGCTCCAGCACTTGCACAAGTTTATTATGTGTATAAACTCCTTATCTCTTGATTTCATTTTCAGAAATGGGCTAATAATACTTACCTTATGATTTGCCACCAGCTGACCTCAACTTGCTACTTTTAAAACTGCTCTTAAATACCAGGAACTACTCCAGTCCTACTATACAAACTAAAAATTAAACTAAAATGTAAATGGTCGTAGGCTTACTTGAAGCATACTGGTTTATCCTGTGCAGAGAGCGCCTGCAGGCACCCAGGAGGATTATACGTCCTGACAATGGTGAGATTTGATCAGGCGAACTAACAAAACATCATTGTCCTCACCTCAAATGTCACCGACAACACAGCAGTATCAGTGCTCGAGCTGTTTGGGTTGCATGTAAAAATCCACCATGTCCACTCTAGACTGCGACCTGCTTTTTCATGAAGAGAACCCAGGTTGGTTCATTTTGCCTCATTACTGCCACAGGCCTCGTTATTTACAACGCAGTCCTATAATGGAAAACACGCCATGTTGCAAGATTGTAGGAATTTGACTCGCATGACGACTTTTATAACACTAGTTGCATTACATTTGACTAGGAACAGCCTAAAAGTCTGTTAATTTTTATTTTAAGAGTCGCTTGTGCCTGGAAACATTAGAATAATTTAATTTACCGAGTTCTCACTGTGTTCCTCCACCGTAGGACGAACTCGATGACTAAGATGCAAGAACGCAATATTTCCTGTCGACCACAAGATGGCGATCTCCACCAACCACCGTTTGAGACTAAACTGAGTCATGAAGCTCCACTGGTGTCTCACGAGGATATTTGAAATTTAATTAAATAAATCAGGTCTTTCACTTTAGTAAAAGTAGTGACACGACGCTGTAAAATACATAGTTTCAAGTAAAAGTCCTGAATTTAACATGTTACTCAGTAAAAGTACAGAAGTATTGGCAGCGAGTATCACAAGTAAAAGTACTCACCAGCAGCACAATGGCCCCCGTCAGTGTGGAACAGCATTACTGATGTTGCATCCGGTCAAGGTGGAGCTAATTTGAACGACTTAATATAAGATACGTTGTTTACTTTTTTACAATTCATCATATTTTATAAGCTCATTAAAGTGTTTTGTCTTTTTTAGGTAAAATCTTTAAGCCACTACACAATGACGTAAACACACCGGTGTTTTCACTTATTTGCCTGATTAGCCTTCTTCTAATTAGTGTGTGGAAGAGCGCAAACTGTGTGCCTGACTGACTGCTCTCTCACTCTCCAGATGGTTATGGTGTACCTACCTTTTAGGGCGGGACAAACTTTTCCTTTTACCAATTTTATTAGTGCATGCACTTTGGTGAGCTTGCTTAATTCTACTGCAGTTCCACTCAACTTTGACCTGAGCAGCAGAGGTCTCCTCAGCCAATACAGACACCTGTGCAGGTGTGCCAAGCTTTAAATCTACAAAGAAGCATGCATCTGTAACTGTCAGATAACGGAAGTGGAGTGACAATACAGTATTACTAATTACTAAAGAAATGTAGTGGAGTAGAGGTAGAATGTAGCATAAAATGAGAGTAGGCAAGTAAAGTAAGTATTTAAAAATTACAGCTTGCATAATTGTACGTAGTTACTTTTAACTACTGTAAATAGGGTAACCTAAGGCTGCATTGTGTGCAACAAATGCACCCAGGAATAACATGTATAAAATGCATGTATTCCTTGATTCAAAAAGGACCCAATAAAATCACAATTAAGTTTACTATTTATTTTTATGCATTTTCTACAGTTTACAGTTTACAGGAGAATGAAAGTAATGTAGTATTGCAAAATCAGACGGCCCACAACAATCTTTCTGGATCATTTCATTGTCATTTTACAGCTTTTGTGTCTGCTCCGGTTCAATCTCTGTAGAGCAGTAATCCAACATCTAACTGAGAACGCAGTCAACTTGTTTGTTTTCATGGTAGACTTCCTGATACATGTTCAGGGATAAAGGCCATGTCTGTGCATTGAATAACATATTTAAAAGCTGAAATATTAAGATATTCTCCTAAGATCAGCATGCTGTGTGCAGGTTTATAATCTTTCTACTCTGCATATTGTTTTTGAGGAAACTGAGCAGACTTGCTGAGAGCTATAACTTACAGCTGCACAAAATATTCTTTCATAGTTTGCAGAGTTATCTTTAGCTATATTCACAAATCCATTGCTTGAGTCTATTGGTTCTGTGTCCATTGCTTCCTTCCCCTCACCATTATGCATACAACCACATCATTACATGTTAGCTGGTGTCAAGGTATTTTTAGACCTCCAGACAGCGGGTCGAATTCTTCTTTCAGTTTCCAGCCTTAAGGCCGTCTGACTCCTTGCACATAAAACAATTTAGCCCATTTTCACCACTTCTTCCCTTGAAGTGAAACAGCTGAAGTGATTGTAAAGCAAGCCAAGTGAGACCTACACATTAGCGAAGCTGAACAGCGCATAATTAAGGCAGCAGACGCGTGACATCAGCTATGTGCCCGAGGTGCGGGGTGACCCTGGCTGACTCTGGTCTGTCTCTGGCCTCTGTCTGTCCTGACCACATACAGCCCTGCAGGCTTCATCATCTGGGTTAATTAGCGAAAGACAGCCGACACTGTTCACTTCATCTGCTTTGAACAACAGCTTTTGATGCCATAGTGACAATATTAATATCCATTGGACTGTGTACAGACACTGAATCAAAGTCCAACAGGCAGTAGCTCTTATCAGCTGTTAATTTACCTTCCCCTGACCTCTTCATCTTTATGAACTGTTCATTATGAATTATTTTGTCAATCAAAACTGTGTTTGCTTCCCAAATGTGATTATTCCTAAAAGCTCTGACATCTGCACAACTGACATGAACTTTCTGTTTCAAATCTATGAAATAATCCGCTGTATCACTCTACTTTTCTAAGACTAAATAATAATCTTCCAAAAAAAAAAAGAAAAAAAAGCAATTTGAAGACCTGAACCTTTCTATATGTTTTGTTTTTTTGCTTTTATCCTAACTTCTAATTGTTAGACTTTCTTGTATCTTTATTTTCTCTGCTCCTGCAACAACCTAATTTCCCCACAGGTTTGTAAAAATGTAATCTAATAAATTTCTAAATTTCAATGTAGCTTCAAGCCTCCTACTTAGCACGTTCGTCTCTGTGTTCATGGCTACCATGGGGCTTATTTATTTAGTAGCTTAGTTTATTTCACTGAGGCTCGAATTGAAAAGTTTGTTTCCTTCATCCTGGCAGGTTTGTGTTCACTTTCCTTGGAGACCAAATAATATCCTTCCTTCCTTGTCTCTGTCTCTGCTTCTCTGCAGACGGCCTCCTGAAAAGCTGTTTACTCTGGGTTAACCATACGGCGAGCCATGTGAGAAATCATTCTTCTCTTGGCGGACTCGGTGGGTTAATAAGTTATCTGAGGACAAAGAGCTGACAAGCCCACCACCACAAACCGAGCGATGGCCTTCCTTCCTTTGGCCCAGGTTACTGGGGTTATCAGTGACAGGGGAACAATAGGAAGTGGTAAGACCAATCACAATGTAGCACTGTCACTCACCTCCCGCATGCCTCCACACAACTCTGCAGAGTGCTGCTGCATGGGAAGCAGAGCTGTCCATCCACTGCTCTCATCACATGTAATCTTCCAGGCTCCTGTGCTGTCACCACTTTAGCCAGCGTGTCACATAGCTTGAAACAGCCCTTTGACCTCTCATTTATTACTACTGCTCACTGTCTGAGGACGACAGCCATGGCCTGGTGTGAATGTCTATTCAGAGCACTTGTGCAGAACACATGACCCACCAACAGACATTAAAAACTACTGGAAGAGTTATTACAAAAGTCAAGAAGGTGCAAAAACTAAACTGTCTCTATTCCTTTTTGTGTTTGACAGTCTGAATGTGTGAGGCATGTGTACTCTCCTTGAGTGTTTCCATTCAGCAGCAGTAGTTACTGGTTACTTTGTTGATTAATGTTTTACATACAAAACATATGAGGAGCCCATAAAATATGATGAATTGTTACCGATTAAACAACTCAACAGTATATAAACTAGTTAAAATTAAAATTAAGAACGTAGATCGACTAGCAAACTGCAAGCTTTGCCTTCCAGTTCAGCTCCCTCTTCACCACAACGGCCGCCGCACCAGTATCACGCTCCATTTTACCCTGAGATACTTAATCTCCTTCGCTTGGGGCATATACTAACTCTCAAACCAGAGGGTGCAATCCTCCGTTTTCCAGCAGAGAAACATGGAAAACAGAGGATTGCTCCCTCCGGGTTGGGAGTGAGTTACAATATGTTTATATTAAAATGAATCAAATGACTGTAGGCATAGTGACAAACCCTTAGTAAAAGCCTTTACTACTGTGATTCACTCTCACAGCTCTCATAGCATTGTTTTTGGCCACTGTTTTCAGCGAAAAAAGCTCTAAAACCCACCATACGCTACCTGCTCCACACCAAGCGACAGACAGACAAAGTTGGCAGCTAGCTGGTGAACACAGCGAAGCTTTTAGCAGCTAAAGAGCCAGATATTTCCCTCAGGACTGGGTGGAGGCCAAAAACAGAACTAAAAGAGAATGAATACCGGACTTACATTCGCCAGGTGGCCAGAAAATCACTTAATGCAGGTATGAGTAAGTGGGACTTGGAATGGAGTATTTTGACATTGTTGTTTTGCTACTTTTACTTTTGTACAGTAAAGGATCTGAATACTTCTTTCACCACTGAATGACAGAACTGTACTGTAAAAAGACTACTGGACATAATGTTTTTAAATTTATCATTGAAAGCTGTATAGAATAATGTAAATTTGTTTGAAGGCAATGAAATACTGATATAGAAATACACAGACCAAAATGTGCAGCCAACTTGGTTAACCTTCAACACTTGCCACTGTAGACACATTTGACATGGATGACTTCATCATGAGTACATTTTGAGTTTTTGCTGTAATTCCTGAATTTAGAGAAGAATGTTTTTAATCTGAACTCTAAATCTGAAATTAGCTGCCACAGAAGCAAACAGAGATGAGAGTACCTTATCTAGCTGTGTTTATATTCTCTGGGTTTAAAATGATTTTAATGTCATCCTTCAGGAGCCAGTTTAGCATCAAGAGAGATACTGTAAACATGAAGCAATGGGCTCACAAGTGGCACCTCGCCCCTTGTTATCTTTAGATTTATGCTGTAACATGATCATGAAGTCAGCTTTCATGGTGTCTCCTCCCCAGTAAGGAAAAGGCGTACTGCACAGGTTGCAACCTTGTCAAAACCAGCCTGTAAATCACAGCTGGAGTGCGCAGCCCTGCAGTGCACGCCCTCAGGCCTGGAGTCTACACACAACAAGTCTGAGTCAAATGCCTCTCTGTCTGTGCTGTGCCCTGGCTGCCCTCTGGGTCTGACTCAGCTGGGTGGTGAGAGTGGGCGTTTTGCTACTGAGGGCATGGGCTGTCCCTTGCGTAACCTCAGTCTGAGCCTCCACGCAGCTTCGTCACTAGGCAGAATGACTGAAGGAGGGCACCTATTTGTGGTTTAACAGCCACACATTTTCTCCTCCACATCTTCAGTTTGTTTGCTTCCTGTTGATGTGGATCACCCACCGTGTTAAAACGACTCTCCCCTGAAACCATTCAATGCACAAGGTTATCAATGGCTGACAACAGAGCCTCGACAGCGAGGTAAACTGTAGAGCCTACCTCCCTGGTTTGTTTAACCACAGCTGGTTGTTTGTGCCCTGACATTTGTTAATGATGCGTCGCTTCGAGGCTGAATGGTGCATTCTTGCGCTGACACTTGAGATGTTTTTAACTCTTTTGCCATTGAGGTCCAGAAGACTGTGGATCAAGTAGGACTGAAAGGCAGCTAAATTAACACAACCAGTCAGTCAATGCTGGCCTTTGCCGCCTGAGAGTGTGGAAGAATTTGCATTGAGGCCGCACCATTCACGCTACAATACGGCGGGTCCCTGACAAGTGCTCCAGTGCTCGTCTGGGTCTCGGGGAGAGCAGCTCTCCAAGGAAAGAGACTCTTCACTTGTATGATGCCAGAGGCCAAATGGAAAGCTTAGGTAACAAGAGGCAAGTTGAAGCTTATTTGCTCGGTATTTGCCATAACAGAAAGGGTAATAAGTACTATTGGCTGACGTGTTCCCCCTGCTTAATGAGGCACAACAAAAGCAAACGGTCAGAGGTCAGCATTACCAATGCTGTCAGCTCCTAAAACCTCTCAGAGCTACAACCTTTTCACACTGCAGAATAATCAACACAGACTGTTGGGACTGTATGCTTGAATGGTCAGAATGTGTGTAGTCAGGCTTACGCTGCAGTGACACAGTGTCGGCAGAATGGGAAGAACAGGGAAACTCCCCGTCATTATCTCAATCTTGGAATTTAAACTTGGAGGCTGACGTTAACTGTTTTTTTTTCCCCCACTCGACTATGATTTGAAAGGTATGATGAGAAAGCGGCGTTGCAATTAACACAGAAATCATCAAATGGGATCAAGCCATTCGTTGAATATTAAGATGAGATAACACCTGATCATATCTGAGAAAATGTTAAGCAAAACGTCATTTTGCATGCATATTTGGTAAATATATGGTCTGTAACATTTTCTATGATATTATGCTTAATAATAGCAGAGAGTTGGAAGTGGGTTGGGAGTGAAGCAGGGATTTGGTAGCAATTACTTTTCCACTGTGGAGACTTAAAGGGGAATTCCCCCAATTCTAAACACAAAGGTCAGTTTACACATAATGGGGAGTACTATTCAGCCGGTAAAACAGTTGTATAATGTCTTGAGGAGCTAAACAAAAAAACCCTAGTAATGTCACCGGGGTGAAGTGAATTTACCACTACAATTTACTGCTACACAACTAGTCTTTGTTTATCTCTATTAATATAAACTGAAAATCCCTGTACAGCCAATGAAGGAATGGGTATGAATTTGGTGAATATCAATCTGCATTTCACTGTTATCTATATCACATTTTTTTCTTTAAAATGTTAAAATGTTTCATAAATCTGAACGTTTAGAGAAACATGCAATCGATCAACTTGTATCACATGCGTGACTGAAAATGCTTTACATGGCATATCATATACTTCATCATATTATAGCATATTCTGTCATACATATATGGAAGATATATACAGAACATACAGTATATGATACACACGTCATACATTGCACTACATCATTACACATCAGCCAGGACCAGGATTGAAACCCAGGACCTTTTTGCTTTGAGGAAATAATAATTGTAACACTTCACCTGATATCAGTGATTTCCTGCAAGGCTGAAGAAGAGCCAGGAGAAAGAAACACCTGCCAACTTTTGGCCGTGCTGCTGGTGATGACGATGTCATTACTCTCCCTGGGTTCACTGCAAGTTCTCACCTAATCTTGTGTGATTGTTAAACCACAGTGGACTGCAACAGTGTTGTAATACTGGCCGACGCCTATGCACCCGGGCAAAACTTTCTGGTCTGCAGTTCTTCAGCAATCTGTAATCTTACATGTATGTGTTGTCTCCGTCGGATCCAAACGAAAATACTTTGTGTTGCAAAATCATGGCTTTTTTTCACTATTGCATCATGGAACCAATTACCTTAACATACTGTCAGTTCTACCATGTGGTGTAATGGTTCACCACAAACATAGTTTTGCTTTGAATAATGTCGCATACACTGTGTTTCTAAGAATAATCAGATGGGGAAAACCCCCAAAGGGTGTCAGTGGTCAAAATGTGTTTTTATGTGTTGCCACTTTTGACTCAAAAAGCTGGGGTGATGGGTCGTTGGAAGAAAAGGGCCAACAAAGACCATGTACTTGAGCAACTCTGTGTATTCACAATTTTAATCAAACTACACAGAACATGGCATGCTGGGAGAGAGCCTACCCCCACTGTAGCCTGGGAAAATGCCAGCTTGTCTTGAGAACTTCCAAACAATCACTCCTTCCCCTCCTCGTCTCTCTCAGAGCTCCCACTGTGTTGTAATATAACCTTAGAAGGGGGTACCAGGGCTGTGAGAGGTTAGTGCTGTCAGTGGGTACATTATAGTGGAAGCTGCTGGACTGCCACACGATATTACTAAATACTAGCTGTCGCTTTGAGGTTGCTGAGGTGAACTGCTCGGGTTTTGGCAGGTGGGGAGTCGGGTGGGGCTCGGGCTTTCACAGTAGGTTCTGGTTGATTAAAAGTGTTTCAGCACAGTGGTGACCGGTGGTACCCAACTGCTCGCCATGAGGAAACTAACAGCATCATATATTACAATGATCGGTTGGGGCTTGTGAGTGTTCCCACAACAATCAGAACATGAGAAGGAGAGCATGTGGAGACGGAGATTTAAAGGGGTGAGGTCTTTTTAATATCATCCCACTGAAAGGATAGAGTCAGTCTTTGTCAGCTTTCAGTAGGTTTATGAGCTCAGAGCTTGGTTACTGCAGATGCTCAGTTTAAAGTAACAGTTCAGTTAAGACATCTACATGTTTTACAGCTTGATAGTTGAGTTGATGTCTGGCAGGGTGTGTGGATGTGGTGTAGTCTCCTTGCTCGTAGGAGATAGGAATACAAAGAGGGAAAGGAAGTACATTGCTGGTGTTTATTGTTTTTTGAGTTGCCATGTGGAAGTAGAGTAGAAGAGTAGAACAGAACAGAAAGAGTAGAGTAGAGCAGAGTATAATAGAACTGAACAGAAAGAACAGAATAGAATAGAAAAGAACAGAAAGAATTTAATGGAACAGTGTAGAATAGAACAGGCTAGAATAGAACAGATTAGAATAGAACAGAATAGAATAGAACAGAAAGCATAGAATAGAGAGAGCAGAATAGAATGAAATCAAATAGAAAAGAACAGAATATAATAGAACATAATAGAATAGAAACAAATAGAATAGAACAGAATAAAATAGAGCAGAACATAGTAGAAATAGAGAACAGAACTTTTTTTTTATTTCCAGTGGAATAAAAATGTCATGGGCTCTATACTGCATTTCTGAATATATAATACCAATCACAGACATACAGCAATAAAGAAAACATTCAAAGAAAATACACAAACATACACACAGCATGGCACACTTCTAAACATGGCTCTAGCACAAACCCCCAGGTCAGCAGTACCTTACATTTAAAATACCAACACACCCAGGTAAAAATGTATGTGTGTAACAATTCATTCTGCATCAGTGAACTGTATATCCAACCAGCCCAACCTCATCCTGTTGTGGCTCTATAGAGGGCTGTGTCACTTAGATGTAAACATGTTGCTTTTTGGCATTTGTTGAAACGACCGACGCTGGGGGTTTTTTTATTTGGGAGGACAGTCTCTGAAGAACATGAGCTACATCAGAGACTATCGTCAGGGCCTGTCTTGTAAGGCACTGCTCATAGAGGGGATAGGTGATTCTTAAGGTCGTGTTCAGACAGACATTAGCACTGCATGAAAAACACAAAGGCTCTGCAGTGACGCAGCGGGGGTGCCAACACAGAGGGCTCTGGCAAACAAATGCAGAATCGCTTGGTAAAAAAGTTCAACTCAGCTCAACTTTTACCGCAAGGTCAGTGTCATCCGGCAATGCACTGCAATTTGACACATCATATACGTACAAGTGTTTTTACTGGTAGATTACTTTGTAAAAGGGGTGATCTGCTGCTGTTTATCTGGCGATTGGCGGTCTGATCGCCCATGATTTTCGAAATGCACCAGGCGAACACTGTGAGCTTGTACTCAAGCACAAAGCATGAAAGACATGATAAGTTATCCAGCTATACAGTGTTAAAGCCTGTAAGATAACACAAAGGTGAGCAGATGTCTAAATGGTAATCATATTGTATCATTCCTACTGGCTTACTCCTGTTATATTCGAATTTGAATTTCTGCAAACACACAGTTTGTCAACTTGCAGAAACAATCTACTATTTAAAACAGGAACGTGTGAACTCAAGCCTGTTGGAGAGCAGTGCAGAAGACCTCTGCTTTCACTTGCCCCCACCACTCAACTCCCTCCTGATTTCACCTCAGGCCAGAATGTCGCTTTTGCTCCTGCTGTTTCACCTTCTCTTATATGACCATCCCCTGTTCCCCCCGCTGTGGGCCAACCTGCCATGTAAAGAACTGTTTCCATAGAAAGAGGGGCTCCACAGGTAAGAGCGGCCTGAGGACGAGCTCCCCTGCTGGGCCGTGACACATGCTCACACTGCCCTTTCTCTGGCGGAAGCTAACATCCTTCTTTTACAGTCACAGGCACATATGCAAGCGCGCCGGCATGCTCACACACACACACACGCTAGAAAGGAGAATACAACCTGTTGATTGCTATGTTTATGAATGCCTCTAATGTTTTTTTGTTTGCTCTCTCTGCATGAGCTCTTGGGTCACCCACCTGCTACCATAAGCCTTATTATCATGGCCGATTGACTAAAAGAAGAATCCATGGACGTAACAAATGCACAATAGAAAGTATGTTTTAGGGTAACGTGTTGCTAGGTGTTCTTGTTCCCTCTCCCCCTGCCCTCAGCCACGGCACAACACAGTCGGGTTGGGCGAAGGGACAGAGGCAAGACTCAGATATAGACGGCCACGCACTCAGGCGCTTCCTGCTGCGTCTTGCTTTCAGTCTGGAGCTATTTCAGAGGTTATTGATGTGTCCGCCAACTGGGAGCTTTCTAAACAACTACCCTGCTGCAACAGGTTACAAGTCCAGCTTCTCGCTCATTAGGCTCTAATTGATTGTAATCTGGCCTTTGAGAAGTACTGGCCCGCTATGGGGTTGTTCTGCACATGTGAGCGCCCCCACTGTCCCTTCTACTTGTCCACCTCACTCACCAGCAGGGTCTGGAGTACAGACACAATTGGCCCTCTCAGATGGAATCATTAAAGCGGGTGGGATAGCATGAGTTCTTTCATACATCAGGCCTCTCTGGACCAGCTTGAGACCAGGGACAGTGGCCACTCTGCCTGCCCAGTGGGAGAGCCCCATCCTGGGCAGGCTATTGTTGGCCTCACCCCTCGACTGGCTGCCTGTGGTTCTGGCTGCATTGGCTTGATTTGTATGCCAAGGTCCTGGACTAAAGACAGCCATGCAGGGGAGCTGGGTCAATATTGGTTTTGAGAGCTGGAGGAAAAATGTCAAAATGTTAAATTCTATTGACTTCCCCCCACTGTTATTTGTTTCTGTGGCCAAAGGCCTAGTGGGCCATTAGTGTAAACAGGGCTTTGTTTTAGGGCTCAGCTTCCAGCAGGAGGCTCATAGAACAAAACCCAGAGATAGAGGGTCTGGTCTGGTTTAAAAATGGCTGAGCTGTGGGGCTAAAGAGAGACCTTAAAATGACAAAGACAGAGATACAGAAAACAAACTGTTTTGATCCCCTCTGACACTTTTGAAGTACGCCTGCCATCTTTGCAAATGATTGCTGTTAAGTGCTTTTTGGCATTTGGAAAGATGAAGATCAAATGAGTGAGTGCTTCAGGCTGATTATTACCATTCTTTAGTTGCTTCATCAAAAGGTAAATATCAAGAGAATACATAATATAACACATTGTATGATCCAATTGAGTATTTACAAGGGTCATTAATGTTTTACCTTATCTCTTCCTGCAAGGATGTCCTATATGCATTTCAGTATCATATGTATGTAATGACTTTTCCACTGTGTCTTTGTTCAGAGGTCCACTGGGTAAAAGTGAAGAGCAGCTGTTTTACAGCGGTACATCCCTCTTCCTTTTGCCCTCAGCTCTCTCCTGTCTCTTTCAGCCCTCCAGGAATATGGGATTCTTTTTTAAATCACTTCAATTAACATGGAGCCATAAAACTGTTCTCCTTGAGTGTTTTCACACCCTTGTCCTCTTTGCTTTCTCCTCTGGTCCTTGTTGCTTTCTTTTACCTATTTCCCCCTGACTTTATTAGGTGGCAGGCTTTTGTGCTGCTGCAACAAGTCACTTCCTTCATGGGCAGACAGGGAGGGAACATGGAAATACTGAGGAAAAGGCACATAAAGGCTTGAAGGGGCAACTATTTCACTGAAAACTGTAAAGTGTTTTTTTGTATTGTATAGATGTACAGAAGTCCATGACCCAACCTCAATTGATTTATCTGTTTCTAATGTGTATCTACTCACTTGTATTTTGTATATATCTTATTGCCTCTTGTGTTTTTAGTTCTCTCACTGCTAATGGATTACTTAGCATGAGTCACACTGGAAACAACACGTGTGTGAAATCACACATTACTGCAAGGTGACACATTTCTCTCATTTGGCACCAGAGGACCAACAAAGATTGTGAAAGCGTGCAAACCACGTACTTACTGACACTTCTTTCTAAACTGTGCTGTAAAGTACTCTTACAAAGTTTACTTAGCCCCCCCCCCCTACTTCTCAAGCAAATAACATTTTCATTGCTTGATGGTGTGAGTATAGGTGTAATCTATGTCTTTGAATTCACCTATGAAGAGCACAGTTTAGTAGATCAAACAGATCAAGTAAGGGAAATAGACATGCTTTTGCTGCAGCTAATGAAGTCTGGTTTTGTGCATTTGTCTTTGGAGGGAAAACGAGAGAAGAGCATAGACAGCGTATGTGTGTGTGTGTTGTTGTGTACAAAAGCATTTGTTCTAGTCAGGTCAGTAGGTTTATTCAGTCTCTGGAGACCTGGACGGCCTACTGGACAGGAGCAGACCTGCTCTGCAGCTGCAGCAGACAATAGAACCAGTCAGACTGTCCTGTCCAGTCTGTGACCCTGCCCAAACCAGCTGGGTTTGAATTCATGCATAACGCAGCTCACTCCAGGCAGGGTCAGGCAAATAAGAGCTCCGGCATCTTATTGCCAAGCACAAGATGTTGCTGAAGGTTAAGTGTTACAGGTTACGAGCAGCAGAGGCAGTAAAAAGTTATACCTTCACCTAGAGGTCTTGGTTAAGATAGAGAACCTGTTTGTGCAAATTGTCTTGATTGCTTTGCGTGATTCCTGGTAGTGCACGCACAGCAAGCTCTTCAGATATCAAGACTGTTTTTTTTTTTACTCTAACAAGGAGCCATTTTCTGCAGTTCATTTTTCATTCAGCTTTCATGGATTAAACATTGTCCAGACTAACAAATCACAATAACTAAGAGGTTTTGATTCTGTTTTGTCTAAGTTAGAGATTCATTGTTTCATCCAGAGTTTTCATATCATTGATTGCATTACGTTATGCTCTGCTTGCTACAGTATACATCAATTTTTGCCAGTCTCCCGGAACTGAAAATAAAAATAAGACCTTTAGACCTCATAAACATATATGTAACAACTGAGTTCTGCTTGTGCAGCGTCTTTAGCTACTGGGACATATTTGTAGGTTTAATAAAAATATATAAAAGAATCACTTTACACAGAGCATGACTTATTGATGTTGATGTAGACAGTAGTAAATTTGAACTTTGAAGGATGCCACTTTCTATTTGAAGTTATAATCTTGCCATCCATTGTGTTGAAACACAACATACATGTGGTCCAAACTTTAGTAATGGACTAAAATAAGATGTCTTGCAATAGCTGGACAGTTAACTCTATCAAGTCCACAACTTTGACACAACACAGAGCACTTGTTTTTCTAAAGACGTAATGGTACATCAGAATGTTCTTTTTCTTCTTCAGTGACTTATGGCATTTGTTCGGTCTACTCATGTTCTGCATGACACTGGACAGACCCTCCCTCTCCACCCGGGACTGCACAGAGACGCGGTGGGTGAGTATGAGCATTGCCTTTTTGACTCAGGAGGACAAAAAGCTACAGCACAAGGAGCGAGAAAAGCATCCGTCACCACTGTGAGTATGCACGCGTGAAAGAAATATAACAGTTGTAAAAGGGGGGCCCATGTGGTCAGGGCGCAGCCTACAAATCTCCATCTCACCCCACATACGCCAACAAACAACCCACAATTCCCTTCACTAGGTTTGACTTTGCATGAACATATTTGCTCATTGTGATTGCCAGCTTTCTGCCAGCCCCTTCTGGTGAGAGAGTGAGCAAACATGTCCCTCACCCCTGTGGACCTGCTGTGAACCAAAGACTGAAAGACGCGTAATAAAACGAGGGGAAAAGAGCAGCCAGAAAGGTAAAGAAAAGTAGGGTGAAGTTTGAAAGTTGAAACAGAAAGAATAAATAGACTGTGTTTGTCCCCACTGCTGCTGATACCAGTGGTGTTCCTCTTTACAGCTGCAGAGTAGACAAAAACTGCAAAAATAGTGCAAACACAAATAGGAAGAACAGCCACTCCTTCAAAAATTTCAAGCCAATAAAAGACCTTTTCTTTATGGGCAAGAATAACTAAGTTGTGTCTAAATGATGATCAATGTGAGCTTGTAGCTTCTTAGCTCCCTGTGTCTCCTCTCCTCAGTCAAAGGTCAATACAGAGTCAAAGGAGTCAAAAGCCAGCCAGTATGTGGGACGGAGTCGTGGCCCACTGCGAGGCCCGGGGGAATTGTTGGACAAAACCCAACTCTAACACCTGACACCTCACTGTGAATGATCCTCTAAAGAGTGCACATCCTCCTCACCCAGGCCAAATCAACTGAGCCATTTACACACTCAACTCTGTTCTCTCTTGTTTTGCTGTCCTGGTGTTAACTGTATTCCGTTTCGTACCTTCAAATCGGAGGCTTTGTGATGAAGTGAGGCAATTTCACTCACTTCAATCTATTTTAGAGTTTGGATTTGCATTTGTGGTTAAGGTCAGATTTAGGCTAGATTTAATCTTATGAGAGTTAGTGTAAGGGGATGTATGAAGGTCATCATAATCTTGATGATTTTGAGATTTTGGTTTTGGATTCACAAATTGAACTTAGAGTTTCCAAAACATAATAAAAATGAAAACTGCTGAATTTACAGCAAGAGAAGGACATAGAAAAGACGGGATGACATTAGTCACCTGGAAACTCAAGCTACGTTTCTCAACCCACAAAATTACATCATGAGAAAGCACCTGCTTGTAGGACACAAAACACGCTGCGTGCCCAGGAAACAGCTGCCCATCTATTGTTGTCTGGAGTTTTGGTTTATGGACAACATGAACCTCTCAACAAAGCCAAGTCCCTGTGGACGACAATGGCCTAAGTAAGAGGCAGAGTGAAGGGCATGCAGTGTTAAATGAAGTGCAATGTCAGCCTTTTACTTGTTTTTATTGGGCAGTCAAGTGGATGGTGTGGCTCGGTTGGGGGCTGCAGTAAAAGAGGTGGGAGGATTCTTTCACACTTAGGTGTCTATCCTGTTATCAGGCCCATTCATAATGATGGAAGTGTCCAGTGGTGGCAGTACTGCACACACACACACACACACACAGGCTTCTATCATTGTGATACTTCTCTGAGTGGGGATTGGGCATTGGTTGGGATGAAGAGGGTTCAAAAATGTTTTCTGGAACAGCTTCATCTCCCACTAAAGAAGACAAGTAACACCGGGAAAGAGGAGTCAGTTTGGATATTCTGATAAACGTCAAGCGTGGAAACCAACCATTTTTTTTTTGCAAGTGGTTGTACTAACTGTGTTTATATACTACTAATTTGCAACTGCAAATATGTTTAGAAGAAAATGTAATGCCACCTGGATTACATTTTTGTCAACATAATGAGGAAAAGTTGTTAATTAACATATCTGGAAAGTCACCGGATGTTGATGCTGAAAGTATTTGTCATCGTTCACTGGCGATTTCATTTGTTTTCCTACGATACCCGCCTCTGCAATACAAGATCTGCTCGTAGCAACTAAATAATGATTCAACTTTTTTATGGTTGAGTTAAGCTACTCACAGCAGTTGGTTAAGGTTAAGGAAGGAATGTGGTCTTTGTTTGATATTGTAAAAAAGCCACAGTGACTTGAAGCATGAGACACAATGTGTTTATTACCATTTAACTGAAACTACGATCTTTCCCTAACCTTAAACAAACTGCTTTTGTTGCCTAAACCTAACCACATGTGGGATGCAAACCCTGGTGTCCGGTATCACAGTCTTGTGCTTTGTACGCCCACCGTTCACCACGACCACCTCCCTACAAATTCCATGTGGCATATAAATGTAATTTGCGTTATATTTGGCAGAAAAAACTCAAGAAACCCAAGCAGCCACAAAAATTGGTGCAGCTGGTCTGTCAGGTGATCAGAGACTGATAGACAATAATACAGATAATCCTGACCAGAACTTCCCATCTTTATTTTTGGGATTAACCAATAAGACTACGATCAGCCCAATAATCCTGTATGTGTCCCAGCCTAACCTGTGCATGCAGAGAAAAGCCTGTACTAGCCTGTAGCTCCTATTTAACTGCTTAACGTAATCCTACAAGGGGAACATTTATTTACATTCAGTGGACTCAAACTTAACAGCAGAACATTCACTTCAGCTCTACTGGTGAATAATGTATGTTGTGTTTTGTGTTTAATGTTAAATAAATCACATGTAATAACTTGAGTTCTTCTTTTTTTAACCTGAACTTTTTTCACTTATAAACAAACAGAACATGCAAAGGCCAAAAGCTGGATGCTATTTCATTAAGGCATTACTCTTTTCTGTACTGAGGGAGGCACTGTTGGATTTGTTGGATCATCAACATTTCTAAAATGGTGATTCAGCTCTGAGAAAAATGTCAGCCTTTTAAACAGCTGTCAAGAGTAACCTGGCAGACATAAGTCATCTTGTCATTCTGTCAACTAAAAACAGCAGAAACACTGTAAGTACAGTACAAGACTTGCATCAGCAGTTGTTCATTTTCTGCCTTGATGTATTGAAGCAGGTTATTAAAGTGACACAATAATACAGTTTGCTTTGAAATTCTTAGCTTTTAAAACTATTCAGTACGGGATTAAATGTGTTGTCAGTCAGAAACCTGGAATAAAAAATAACTCACAGTGTTTATTTTTGCACACAATGAAGAAGCTGATCCACTAATCCAGTGCCACAGGTGCACAAATACCTGTGTAAGCAGAGTTAATATTGATAAAAGCTCTTGGAAGAAGAAAAAAGGACCAAGGAAAAGTTCCCACACTTTGACTGTTTTGTTTCTCTCTGTCTTTTCTTTTTTTTCTAAATCCATGCCAAAATGTAAAGCAGTGTGCCAACCATGAATGAAAAAAGGGGAGGGAAAAAATAATAGACTACAGAAAAACCAACATTGACTCGTGTAACTCACCTGTTGGTGAGAGTTTTTGTTTGGTGTTCATTCAGACAGCGGGCGGCTGGGGGCCCCTCCCTGAGGCAGCACCGGTTCCCAGGTAGAGAGAGGAGAGATGGGAGGAGAGTTCCCACCACGCTCCCTAACCGTTCTCACCGCAGCTCATTGGTCGGACGTTGCGTCACCGCTGAAACACGACACTCCTCCAGCAGTGCAGGCAGGTGTATGAGGCTACAGGGCAGAAGGAGCAGGTAAGTGTGTGTGTGCCAGACAAAGAGATCTGCGAGGAGGAGGAGGAGGAGGAGGGTGATGAGCAAGTTTCACTCAGCTTTGTCATACCTTCACGCTCTCATGTGTGATACATGTTGTGAGGCGTCGTTGAGCACCTTGTGTGAATGTGTTTGGGAGTATTCACCTGAGCTTTGCCTTTGTTTTCAGCAGCTGCTCTACCAACCTGAAGACAGGTGTACACAAACAGTGGATATTTTGCCAATACGTAGGCAAATGAGCCTCTTAAATCAAATGATGGTGGTTCCCACACAACTTTTCCACAATCACTGTTGCCTTAGAAGAGAGCTGGGAAAGAAGATTATCTCTGTTTTTCTTTATTTTGGGTGTCCAACCTCACTAAGCTGACATTGTGACTTAAATCCGATGTGAGTCCAAGTCACAGGTCTACATAGATCTGCTCACATTCGTAAGAATAAGAATCTTGACTCTCCCTGGGTTATTCATTCCTTTATATTTGTTCTGTAAACAACAGAAAACAACCATTAAAAACTTGAAGAAATGGCATTTCAGTGCTCAAAACAATTTTTTCCTGTTTTTAAAAAAAATATTTTTTATAATTTGTAATTTTAATGTAGACAGAAAATATGTACAAATTATTTGAAAATGCCAGCGTGGTTGTAAACCTTTGTCACAAGAGTGTTTTCTTAATTCTTATTTATATTTATTCTTACAATATTTATTATATTTTATTGCAATAGTGTGGAATGGAGAAAACTGTTCAATTTGGCTGACAACGTGTGACGAGAAGTTCAAATACTCAGTCTGCCAAGGTTTCAGTTCTGGTATTGATCGGGATAATTTTACGAGGCTGACTCACACAGGTGAACCCTTTCACTCTGTGTATTTCTGTGTGAAATGGAACATGACTGTGGCATTGACTAAACTTTAAGTTATATTTGGATTTTTTTACCCTTTAGAAAACTGTGTGAGTTCAGGGCAAGGTGTGAGGTTCAACAAGTCAGTCATGCATTATCTCAGTTGAGGCTGGTGTTTGTTTCTGAATGAAGAACTGGTATACCAAGATATGAGTGAACTTGCTCTGCACCTGGGAACGTCATGAACTCCTGGGTAGCTTCCTGAAGTGAGCTCTTATCACAGGATATCACTTCAGCGGCGCACATGACAGCTTACTTCCTGGTGTGGGTTTCAACAAGGCATGGTTCTCATGGTTGGCACCGGCAGGTCCCCACCTGGAGACATGTTTACTGTCTCTTCAGTCTGACTGACAAGGAGCAATAACAGGTGAATGTTTAACCAATCTCTCTTTGCTTTCCTCACTCTAGTTAAATAAAAGGACTTTATTTTGACAAAAGGTTTTGAAACTGTTGCGTTTTTCATATGTGCAACTAGTGCTAACCTGGTTACAGTGAAAATCTTGAATTCAGACTTCAGACTAATTTCCACGGCTTCCTTTGTGGTAGGAACCTGCCTGGAGCTGGTCTCAGATTTGCGCACAGCACAACCACTCTTGCTACTGCTCAATAAGTTTGGTGTTATTGTATTGCAATTCAATGTTAACTTAAAGAGGAACTCCGATTTTTACAAGAGTTTTAAAGTCTGTTTACAGATGTTGGGAGATATTACTGCATATGTGAAAAAGGTTGTATAAAGCCTTTTGCGGCTCTAGAGGGAGCTGTGTGAAATCTGATAAATTGCCTCAAGTGCTGTCACAAAATAGTGTAGAGTGTGGGGAGGAGAGCTAGAGAGAAGTGAGCTTACCAGACCTCTGTAGCCCTCTCCTCATCTCTGCTTGAGGCTAGTGGCTTGAGGCTACATTAACCGCTACTAGCATAACACACTGCATTGTGGGTAATGTTGGCGCCAGGTTTTGACAAGGAAAAAGAATGTGGAATAAAAAAAACTATGTCTCTGGTTTCTGCTGCATCGATTTTGAATTTTTTTTCTTTTAACTGTCCATCGTGAGTCCAACAATGTTATAGGAGTGAAATGCTAAATCTGTGCAGTACTCTTTAAAGGAGACCCCCACACAGACATGTTCATGCACACACAAGCACAAATATACTGTATGTGCACACATACGCACGGCAAGTTGTTGACCCTGCTCTCTGCACTGTATGTAGTGTGTGCTCTCTAGTGGAGCTTTTGTCATTACTCTTAAGTCACGTCCACAGTCTACACTGAAACAACAGAAATGGCTTTCAGTTTAATGGCTGTTGACAAACAATGCAATGGATTATTTGGACCATTTATAGATGTACCAAAGCTCTATTCTGCCATCCCTGACTTAGCTTTGCAACAGTCATTGTGATCTGGCGGGGCTCAATAGGCATTTGCTTGGGATGTAGTGGGCTGTACAAGAGATGACTGGCACGTCACACCTGACTGGATTGATACAGGTCTTTCCTTATGATTTTCAGATTAGAAAAAACATGGTGGGTGATCTCAAATTTCTCCTAAGCGTTCCACCAAAAAGTGGGACAGACACTGTAAGCAGTGATCACTGCTTACTTCCCATGATCAGTAAATATCATGTTTTATTATAACTGAACAAACGAGTTGTTCTTCTTGACATATTTGTATCCTTGTATTTAATCTAGACAATAGATCCCTCACATTTCCTGGATTCAGTGTATACAAGGTGGTGTGTTTGAGATGGACTGTAAAATGGAGAAATGGTTTACACCATTTAGTTTATTAAAGACACCTATACATGACATGATGGGAACAAAACTCAAGCCCATATGGGTATGTGGCGGTACACAGTTGTGAAATATTAAACTCCATTGTTTTTCACAAGGCTTAAAGAATTTAGTGTATGTACCTGTGTGTGGGTGTGTGAATGAACAATTAAATAAGCGTGTGTGTGTGTGTGTGTGTGTATGTGTGTGTGTGTGGGGGGGTGCCTCTGGCTTCTGCCTCTGTCTGTTAATGTGTGTCAGTCTGCAAGCGAGGCAATGAGCCCGGCTGCATGCCTGCTGGAGCTGCGCGTGTGTGTGTGTCTGTGTGTGTGTGTGTGCTCGGCTGCTGACGGGACCTGTCACTATCAGGCCCACACATCTCTGGCACTGTCTGTGTTGACACTCTGCCCGAGGGGGAACGAGTCTGCAGAGGTTGAGGAGAGCAGCGGTTTCCCACGGCTGCTGCTCTCAGCCTCAGCCCTGCCTCTGCATTCCAGGGCTGCCAGCGCTCTGTAAATGTTTGGACAGCCTTGAACAAATAACACACCTTGAAAGGCACAAGCACAGGCCCTCTCTCCCTCTCTGCACACCCCTTCTCTTCATCCGCCTCCTTAAGCTCACATCGCTAACACCCCCAACCCACCCAAACCACAAATCTACCTCCCTCGCAGCAACCCGCCAGGCTGCTGCCAGTCTCAAACTTTCCCAGCTTCACTCTCATGCACAAATAAACACCAACCTGTACTGTGTTACTATTGTACACTTGCATATATAAACATGCAGACACTCACCTGTGTATATGTAAATACACACACATGCCTACTATTTTGTGACAGCAGTGCCGTAGCTGTTTTAACGTTGCAGGATTATCTTCACACACACAAACACAGAGGTAAGAGTACATTTTTCTAATGAAAAGTAAATAACATGCATATAATGGACCTTTTGAGAGTATAAAGTAGTTTCTGGTTTATAGCCCCCGTGTTTTGAATCTTCCTGTGATTATAGCATCTTTCAAATTATTCTGACAGCATTACATTTTTGTTTATGGAAAAATGAGGTTCAATCCCTGGAAGCAGCTTCCAGCCTGGCTGGGCACATTTGGCACATGTGTTCATGGGTGGGAAGCCAGTGAAGGATTCAGCCCAGGAATTATGTGCATATTGGACGTTTCTGACCCCACAATTTACGTTCAATGCCAACGTTCTGTGCCAACGCAGGAAGTAGCGTGCCCTTTATGTAGCAAGCCAGAAAGGAAGGGTGTGGAGGTCGGCGTGATGGATTTGAATGTAGAAAGTCTGACTTTTGTGCAGGAGACCAGAGTTTGTGCCCTGTAACAGACCTGCAATTAATGTTTGTCTTTTTATTAACTGTAACCACAACCTTTCCCTGACCCTGAAAATGTTTTTAGTTGCCTAACCCTAGCCACACCTTAACCATAATTTATTTGCCATAACTACGGCCTTTCCCCAACCTCATGCAAACAGTACAATAGTTGCCATGAACAGATATTGAAGAAAGCGAGAATTTCAGAAACGTTGGCGTTGGATGTAAAACAATGTTGTCGCTGAACATAATCTGGGGTTTTGCTGAATCGTCCCATATTTATGTTCTTGTCATAAGGTTGGAAGGATCCTGTCCTTGTTACAGAATTGGTGACTCCTGCTGGTTTGTCTGTCCACATAATCAGTGGGCCAGCAGTGGGAGTTTGCAGAAACAAGGACCACTGCAGGAAGAGTTGCCCATTCAAAACAAATGGGAGAAACAAAGGAGGCAAAAACGGTTACACAGGGCCCTCCTCAATCTTTCCTATTAGGTATATTTTGGTCACTTGGGGTACATAATTGTACTTTTGAAGGTGTAAATGACATGCATACAAAATGTATGTGCTTGTATATGGTAAGTTGGCCAAAAGGTACAAATGTGCTCTACAAGTCACCTTATACAATCTGGATAATTTTTGCATCACCCTCGTACAGAGTGTTAAATAACAATAAAAAAAATGTTGTCAACTGCAATCTATCAAATCCCATGAGGAACAACAATCACAAAGATGCAGAGGAGATAAAGTGTACTCTTGTACAGTTCATGTGTTCTGTAAAACGATAATTTGGGCAATGTTTAAGCCTATAACACTTTGCTACTGCAACCATGAATATTTTATGTAATATTCATGCTCATATAGAGGACAAAGGCTGGAGACTGGAGTTGAAAAGAGCACTTAAGTTCGGTCTGTTGTGAATATTAGCAAGAGTTTGTACTGCTTGATCTGATAAGGGAGAAAAATTTGAAGTGCAGCGTGCAGATGTGATCACATCCACCCCCAACAATCCCTCAACACACACACGTAGTGTTTATATGGCCTCCAAACCACAACAATACCTTCCTGCCAAAGAGGGGCTATGAACATGATGACAGTTCTCAAGCTTGGTTTTAATGAGGTCCTAATCATAAAAGAAAAATACACTTTGATAATGCAAGAAATAATGACTGCTTCCTCCCAAAAGTCTTCATAATACACGCTGGTGATTAAGACTTTCAAGCTACTGTGAATCAAAACATCCATGTCATTCGGATAAATGTCTGCATAATGTAGCCAATTGTCAGCCAGACCCTCCCTCATACAGTACAGTCATTGGGCATCAGGCTTGATGAGCAATAACATGGCACGATAATAGCGAGGCTGACCCAGTATGAATTCCCACACAACCACCCACACGTGCACCCTGATGTCTGCCAGCAGCTGTGGAATCTGGAGTTCCTTGCTCATAGTAAATCCCACGAAACATAATGCAGGACAACTTCCACTGCACTCCTCGGGCAGCAGCCACTCAAACGCGGCTCTGTTTTCATTGTCGGGAGGCCTCGGGGTACATATTTCTGTAATTTGGCTTTTATGCTCAGCAGTTTTGCAGCTGTGATGACATTTGGGTGTCGCCCCCCTGTTTCTCACGGTCTTGCTGCCAACGCTGCTCCGGCCGCTGGTCGTCAGCCAAGACTGAGGTCTGTGTGTCAGCCCCCACTTCTTGTGTACACATGCACACTGAAAGAAGGTGCTTTTGAAAAAAAAAAATATTCCTGGCAATCGAGTTAAACCGCAGTGGGCTTTTATTTCGGGGTCAGTTTTCCAAACTGTAGCTCAATGGTTTCAGAGGTAGGAAGGGTGTCAGAAGTACAGCACACTGAAGTGGTTCATATAACTGATAACGATGATGTTTTTATCTTTGACATTTCAGCTTCTGTCAGCTTTTAACTTGTTGAAATAGGCAGCCTGTTGTGGTTCTTTAGCTTTGCCTTTCATTTTTATGTTATTTCTATAATGTTCTGCAAATCTCTTCTCATATTAAACAAGTGTTAAAACAGTGTTTATCACATTTAAGAAGGGAGAACTTAGTAGTTGACATCACAACAAAATCAGTACACTGATGGAAGGCAATCATGCTTCCCACAAGCTGCCCTGAATAACTTGCAAAACATAACAAGAGAAATACTAGTTTGGGCCTAGTCTACACACACGTTTTAATAATGATATAAAACATAATTGTATGTAGCAATGCAATTGTTTATAAAGGCTCTATTTGAGCTGAATGTGGAGGGAAATGGATGTCCATCTTGGGCTAAATTTAAAATAAATGAGATGGCCTAGACTGAATTTCCAATGTCTAATTTTAGCCAAATACTGTAATGGCCATGACGGGCCAACTTGTATTGGCCCAGAAAACAACATATGTGGACACCGGATGCTTGGTGGGATTGGCTTTACCAAACATTGAAAGAAACCAGTGCTATGGTTTCTCCAAGAGACATACCCACTGCCGCCTTGTATTGAGTGCAAGATGTCAGCTGTGTTATTCCAAATAATAGTCTGTCTTGTCCTCCTCTATAACCAGGCATTCTGAAATGGTTTCCTGGTTGGGAGGGACCAGTGAGCAGGGAGGGAGCAGGTTTGGGTCTCAGGGGGGCAGTAATGGTGGGTGTTCCCCACGGTCGCCCCATGCTTGTTCTCAGCTGTCCTCCCGGAAACCTCGGTCCAGCTGCTGCCCATTACACGAGGAATGTATCCTTGGGTCAGATACCAGGAGTGTGGTGGCACATTAATAACACAGTGACCACTGGCCCAGGCCACTTGTGGGTTATTAACATGGCACTCAAATCCTTCCCATGCCCCTCGGCTCCCCCCTCCCTTAACCGCCCACTCTGACAGCAGCTGCCGGACTCTCGGTTTCCCAGAGTCAGGGAGCAGGGAGTGTGTCAGCATGTGTGTGTGTGGGTGTGTGTGTCTCGGGGTGGGGAGTTTGTGGGGTCATGGTATCTGATTAATTGGTCAGATATGCATACCAATGGTTCCTGTTTTGTCTGTCACGGTTTAGGCAGATTTGTCTAATCGCTTGACACAGCTGGGACTTTATGTCTGAGCAAACGCTAGAAACATTATCAGTTATCAACAGTCCAGTGAACAGCTTGTCTGCAGAAAGTCAATCAATCAATCAATCAAATGTATTATTTTAGACATGCAGTCCATATAAGAGAAAGATAAAAGATAGAAGAACAAATGTATGAATTACTGAATATTTCTGACAAAGATTTTATTAAAGAGGCCGAAAGGACAGACATTGGACAAATGTGAACTGTGCAAACTTGTGGTGGAGAAGGAAAAAACCTTTGACTGACTGGAAGTGGTTTTGAATGACACTAGACATTTAGAGCCACTGCATGTGATTCACTTCCTGGCTCTGCACCATCAAAGGTAACGGAAGCTCTGAAGAGCCTTTAAAATGTCCAAAGAACAAAAATAATTACTCTAATTCTTTTAGGCCATCTTTTCGAGAATGCACTCAGTATGGAGTCTCAGGTTGAATGTACATCACAGACGTTAGAAGTCCATTTATTTTCTCTGATTGCCCGAATGTGAAACATGTTTGTCATTGTTTGAATCGGCCTGATTGGCAGAATTTAAGGACTCCACTCATGCAGCTGTGTATGAGGCAGAGAGTGTGTTACAAGGCCCAAAGGCTTGTGGACGGCAGTTTTTCTTTACATAATCTCTCAACATATTCAAGCAGTGAGCACCTGGGCGGATCATTTTGGCCCTAATGATATGGCCTGACAACAAAACAACCCAAAAGGTACTTGAGGACGTTTTTTGGAGCCTGGGCCTAATTACAACATGGGACAAAAAAATCAAACCGCCCCGCACTTAATTGGCTTCTTTTCTTTCATGGTCCTATACATGGCCATTCAATCATGAGATGGAGGCAAACAAAACCCTTGCTCTCTCCTTGACCCAAAACACCCCTCTAATTGCCACTGCATGGTCAGCTACAGCTGTAGGTGGACTATCCTATAGTAGAGCACCTAAAAACCCCACACAGTACTATAAGATACCCATACAATGGCACATCAGGGGGGAATAAATCAAAATAATGTAATTATTTCTATACTTTAGTATTACAGGCTTATTCCCTGGAGCTTCAATTTGCTACAACATTGTATCCACTTAGGTGTCACCTATGCGAGCTTTGCCAACAACAAAATAAGTGCAAAAAGAGTCAGATGACAGGAAAGTGGTTGGTACGGTTTCAAGCGAGTCAGACCACTTCCCTGATGCAGTAATGCAAGTGGTACTGCAAGCAGGTATTTTATGCATTTACTACTTTGAACTTGAGGCCTTGCTCCATAAACTCCACAACAACAAATTCACTGCACTGCTCATGTTGAAGAAATTCAAATTCACATGTATCCCAGCCAACACTGGTGCAGTAACGTATGTCGTGGTCTCGTCCTCATCTGTCCTCTACTTTCTTTCTGTGCTTGTAGTCAGAAATGCGTGGTTTCTCTGCAGTCTATGGTTAAGTGTTACCCTGGCTTCATGCGTCTGCTGTTGGGGTCATGACCCAGCGCATTCACACATGTGGCATCTGCACGGTGGCTGCATGCCAGAGCACTGCTCCGCCAGCAAGACGACCGACAGGACATGTGCAGACAGACACGGGCGAAGAAACAGCATGACTTCCATGTATCAGGTGGCCGACTTTTGGAGTCTTCTAGGGGAGACTGGCTGTTAGTAAATTAATCGTGACAGTTTTCAGCAACTTTTATCATGAGGGGGGTGGGAGGAAAGATGTAACAATGAATGAAAGAAGAAAAATAGAACAGTTATGTGATACTTGTATCTGTGAATCTCTATGAGAGGACATTCAAGACTCAATCACTCATTCAGCTTGATGAATACCATTCACAGGCAGACAACTGGAAGAGCTGTTAGTGGTTATGTGTGTGTGTCTGTGTGTCTGATTGAGGCCACCATGTGGGACCCTCTTTTCACTCTCTTCCCCTCGCACGGCTGCTTCTAATCTCTGACCCCCATCAATAAGATGCATTCAGAGTCCATCAAACCGACGAGCTGCTGCACAGGCAGCCATGCTCCGCTGGGGGGAGAACCATGGGAAACGCTCTCTTAATTGTCCCCCAAACCTTTTTAAAGAATATTAAGCTGCATTAGCTGACCATGAGCCTTTCTTCATGGGGCTTTCTTCTGGAGAGGGCTACAGCAGCCCACTCAGGCAACAGGCCATTAAACGTGACAGGTCTTTGTGAAGAACAGAGAGACAAGCTCCCAGGAAAGTGCAGTTAGCAAACCCCTGCTTAAATAAATGGGAGGCTAACAGGTTAGCTAGTCTTGCGTCTGGTTTGTGTCAAGCTCTCTGTGCTGCCTGACTCGCTCCAACAGCCTCAGATCTATTAGGGCCTATTAAGCATCCCCGGTGAGTCTATACTACTGGCCATAACTCCGGCAGGGCAGATCCAAACAGACACAACATAGGAGGATCATTAGAGGTAAGATTTTCCAGCTTCAGTGATGTCATCGCTGTGCTCCTATGCATCCTCCCGTTGGCAGTACAACATATCTTATTTGGTGGAAAACAACTTCAGTAACAACATAATATTCCAGTGGCCTCATTCTATGTATTATTGGGCCATTTCACCCAAATGACAAGAAATAACATATTCACTCACTTACCTCTGGTGGTATCTAGCCATGCCGAAGGTTTTGGTTTAATTTGTCCGGGATTTGAGATACCTGTCTCTGAGATTTCTGTTTCTGTTCTGTTTCACTTGTGGTGAAATTACCAAACATTAAAAGAAATCAAAAATGAGTAGTAGTATAATTTTTAAATGGCAATGTCCTGGTTACTCTCAGAGACAGATCTCTCAAATTCTGGACAAATGAACTAATTAAAGTAAAACCATTCGCATGGCTAGATACCACCAGAGGTAAGTGAGTGAATATAAGTGATTATAAGTAAAGTATTTTTGTAAATTAAAGAGAGTTGTGTTAACAACACTGATATTCTGTAGAACTTATAAATGGTATAATGTATTTCACAGTTATGATATGCTAAAACTGTTGGGGTACACAAAGGTAACTAAAGGGGTTCTTTTTGTCTCAAACTCAGATGGTGGGGTTTTTGAAGTACATATTAAATACATGGGTTATGTTCTCAAAATGACAACTGGGGTACTCATCAAGTATGTACCGGTAGGAACCGGTACTGTAAGTATTTTACTGTAAGTGTTATCAGACATTTTTCATGTTGTCAACTTACATAACATTCCCATGGGTTCATACACGATTAAGGCCACTCTAACATGTTACCATACTTGAATTCAGCCGTGGAAACAACATAATTGACCAGTCAAATTTAAAACTTGCAGCCTGCAGTTACAATTAAAACCTTTGCTGATCAAAGATTTCAACCAAAAGATATTTCTTGCATTGAGTGAGTTGTATTATTCCAGGTCCCTGACCCAGTCGTTCCCTAGGGCATGGCTATATTGTCCATCATATTAGCCACATTAAGAAGACTTTATGAGCTTGGATGGAGTGAGCCATGTGTTAAGGTTGGTGTTAAGCCCTTGTTGTGCTCAGGCCTGAACTCGCCTCTTAGCTCTGAGCGACACCAGGGGACTTAGAGGGAATGGCTGAGCATTCAGGGGGGGTTTCACTCTTATTTGAGGGGTCAAGTCATCTCTGAGGCAAAGCATTTATATTTAGCAGATGAGTACAATAAAAGACCAAGGGCCAGATGCATAAAACTCTATGCTGATTCAAGACTATGGAAAAGGAATGACTTAATGAGAAAGTTGTCTGTATTTAAAAAGAGAAATAACGGATCATTTGCAGCTAAAAATGATCTTTTTGTTTTACCAGAGAGAAGAAGATAAAACTGGTCTGAACAAGATCCAACTAAGACAAAAAAGCATTGAATGTTTGCTCAGTAAAATTGGCTTATTTTAGCTCATTCTCATCTCTTCACCTTAAACATATAACCAGTGACTTAAACACACTTACTTCAACCAGATGTAGGGTTCGTTTCACTCGTTCTGTGTCTAAACTGACCTTAGACCTGACCTGACATCATTACTCAAAAACATCAGCAAATGTGGTCCCCTTCTTTGGTCCTAAAAATGGCATATGTTACATAGAATGGGCCCTCCATTAATCAAAAGCAGTTAGGCGCTAAATAGACAGATCCTGGATGAGGAGCCGGGACGAGAGGTCCTCCCCCCTCACCCAACCAACCACCACAGTTCATATCAGCCCACTGAAAGGGGATTCATCACCTTGTCATCCTTAAATAATAAAAAGCTATGAGGCAGAATTTCAGTGTAGGCTGATGGGATTGGGATGAATGTGTGTGTTTGTGCGTGTCTATGATGCAGAGAGAGTGAGCGCCGATGGTCAGGGATGGGCGGGGCCTCCTTGTTGACCACACAAAGCCGTTGCTGTGCAATCAGCTCGGTGTAAAATCGCCGCTCTGTGGCCCTCACAAAAGCTCACAAAGGCAGGGGGCTGGTGGCTGGGGCGGGAGTGCGGCGACACAGCTGTGAGCAGAGCCTACACATCCCTGCTCAATATGGGCCCTCCTCATATCTGTAGCAACTTGGCCCCTGCTTCCGCCAGGTCCGGGGACAATGGAGGCCCTCGCCAGACCCCTTTGTTGCAAACTTTTTCAGAGTTCCTTTTTAGCCTAAATCTTAAATATTTCATTAGGCCTCCTTCGCCCCACTCCCTTTCTTTCACCACCATTTTGAAGAGCATTGCCAGGACCTCTACTCTTAACCCCCCTTTGCTTTAGTAACGCCCTGAAGACAACAAAGGATTTCTTCCAAAACTGTTTGGAACCTGCTGTTACTCAAAAACAACCAGTGTAAAAAGGCATATACTATGTTATAGCTCTTGAAAATTTAGCAAAAGCATTCATATAAATAGAAGTTAAAAAATAAAGGGCTTTCTGGCTTCTTTCTTAAGGAACACTTTATAGCCTCCCAGCATTCAACACACACACCTTAGTTACGTAACATAAACACACACAATTTTTATTGCTAGTTTATGCATGCAGTATGTAAGTATGTTTACATGTATAGCTTGTGTTTTCTTTTTGCACTGCTAAACGCTTTATTTGAACATATTCAGATCTTTTATTGCATTCATGTTTTATGTTTCTATCTGGTCACTTTTATGTTTTGGCAGTTTTTTACAGTTTAAATGGCAAATAAACTTTGAAAACTTTACATTTGAATTCACATTCACATCATTCAAGTATTATGATTCTGATGCTCCCACCAAACTGAACTAAACTACCAACCTACATCCACGGATGAGTCATTTAGTCTGATGGGCTATTGCTTATAAATGGTGTTATTATGGTGAATTATATTAAAATACAGGTAATTAAATGTATAGTTTACTACTAAAATAATGGAGGACGGAGTCATTCCCCAAAATTAGGACCTTATATGCACCAGTTTAATTGTTAAATCAGGTTAACAGCAGTAGATAGTTGCCAGTGAAGTGAATGAATATTTTTAAAGAGCGTTTGAGTACATTGAACCTGATAATAAAAGTTGAATAATGAAACTTTATTGAAATTCAAACATATTCATGACATATGGTCACATTAGCAACATTGAGTGTCATTATTAAGTGTTAAGTCACAAGCTGCTCGGTGTATAGGAGGGCCACACATAAATGGCATGTATGGAAGAGGTGACCAAACACTCCCATCCAAATATTAAACACTTGTTAATAACTTTTCCGGCCCTGCAACAGAACTTCTGTCACGATGGATAAAAAGGGCTGAAAAGGACTTGTCTTTATGCTAAGCCTTAAACTGGCGTGATTGGACTGAGTGACAAAGAGAAGCTTTTGTTAAAAACAGAAGAGGGGGGTTGATTTATCCAACACTTTAAGAAACCCTAATGAATAATTCAGTGTTATCATTCAACTTGGTGCCGATCATTATGTTTTTCTTCTTTCTTCACACGTGAGGGACCCCGGCAGATAGGGGGTATCATGCAGGGGCACATAGGGGGAAGTAATGCGCACACAAGGACAAAACAAGAGGGGTGCAGCGCAGTCACTCCGCTGTCAGCTTGATAAATATAATGTGTCACCAATTAAAAACTCATTGCCATTCTTTAATTCAGCCAAGGCCTTGTTAACCGCTGCCTGGCAGGGAGGCTGCCAGAGTAGCCACGGCCTCTGCGACCAGCACCCCCATGATAGAGGCCCCTGCTTTCCCATCCTTTTAAAACCATGGCCCTTCCCTTTGGCATGTAAATAAGACATTCATTCGGCAGCACTTTTCCGATGACCATCGATGTCTTTGATTTTCATCTTTTTTCCCTCTGGGAAAACAAAGAATTCTATAGTTTCAGATTTTTATTCAAAAAAACCCTTTTTGGGCCGTTCTTTGGGAGCATTCTCATGGTAATCATGTTGACTCAACTTTGTGCAACGTGGCTATACAACGCATATGAACCCTAGCAGGAGTCCATTACAGAAATACCATTTAGCAAGCTGTTTCTGTGAGAAAGTCAAACGTTTAAGGAGCTTTTTTTGTGCCGATCGGGGACAAGGGTCCCAGAGGAGCAGCAGGAGTCCTTTGGAAACTTCAGTGAAACTAAAGGCCTCTCAGGTCTGAGATACTTCCCAGCTGAAGTCAAAAGTGTTGAAAATGCAGAAAAGCAGGTTTTCTTAAACAATGTCTAACTCCCTGTCAACCATGACTGCTGTGCTATTTAGCAACTTTCTTCTCTGACACTGGATAAGTAGATGTCACTAACCCTTCCAAACATATCTACCCAGACACAAATCTTCATTTTTAAATATTTGCATAAAATATGAAACAGATATTCTTACTGTATGGGAATATACAACTGCAGCAAACAACACACACAATACACAACAAGTCCTCTAAATTAAACAACAAAATATGTTGTTTGTCATTGCCCTCTAGAGCGACACTTATAAGCGTTTTCTCATCGAAGGACAACATAATTTGTCTGTGCCTTCCAAAACCCAAATCACTGTTTTATGCTCTTACACTGCTATGGTTAAGGTTTGGTTAGGTTTAGGCACCAAAACAACTTGGTTTGGGTTGAAATTAACTACATTAAGGTTAGGGGACCGTCATCGACATAGCTAAAATAATAACTTGTAGTAGTAGTTCATCTTGGGCCTGCCTACGTGCAAAATTATACTATCAATACATTTCAATTCATATAAAGAATATTTAGCCTGCGACAACAAAGAAACAGAAAAATTATTCACCATTGCAATGTTTTTTTTAATCGCTCTCTGCCGAGAAGCAATAAAAATGCCAACACACAGTTGTAATGGTTTGCATTACTTTGACCAGACCAGAATGAGGTTGCATCCCATGGCATTTATAAACATGCCCAGGGTGTAACATGCGTTTTGTGCACCCCTATGGCGTCCCGAATGGATGGCCACAGCAGGAATAAACAGCATTGTGTTTATTAGACAAAAAGTATCGGAAATTGTTATGTGCGAATAAACACGCACGTTAACAAGTGCTTTACTATACCACTAAAAAACCAGCGGCACCAAAAATTACAATATTTTAGAGCTCCCCCTAAATTTCTCAAATGAGGCTTTTGAGGCTCCCCGTAGCTCCCCCATATTTCAAACCTTGACTGTCGATAGGAAACAGGAAACGAACAGCGGTCTTCTGTGTTAAAATCCAACATCGCCTGACTTCCTCCTTTGCTCCCGGCGGACAAGAGTCATAATTCCTACAGCAGCCAGAGGGTTTTGTCACTTGAACGTAAACAACTTTTTCTTGGGAGGACACTCGAACAAAACATAGCTGAAGTTGAAAATTGATAGATTGTGCTTAATTTTAAATCACTTCATTTAAATTAACAACATTAACAATAAGGTTTAGGGATAGGCGATCCTAGAGTATGTGGCAAAACACATAAGAGTATTAGTTGGACTTTGAGGTAATAAAAGGCTTTAGAGATCACAAAGAGAGAGTCTGCTTCTCTTTCCAGGTGTCTACACTGTTTGTTGAGTCACTCGTTGAGTCAGATTTCCTTCTCCCACACACCTTTTGTGTGGCACAATGTGGGAAACATTTCTAAGTGCTGAATTGTAGGAGTTCAGAGGTCACGCTACTCATAATTCCCAATCTCTCAGTGTCCCTCATCTAGTCCATTTGAGCAGTAATGTTGGAATGCAAAATATTCCATTCAACGCTAAATGAGCCGGGTCATCCTGGACACATTAAAGCCCAGAGTAGAATATAAAAAGAATGAAGTATGAACATCTGAATGAGCTCAAGTCTCCCTCTTCAGCCCCCCTACAACCCGCCACCGACCCCCATCCTCCTCCTCTCTGCCCGCTCATTATCCCTGTCACACGGGACCAGGGCCCACTTGGCACAGCCTTGTGGACTTAATTGAATTAGACATACCCGCTTGTTTAGGCATTGTGCGGTGGCATGAGAATCTCCCAGCCATCTCCATGAAGGCAGAAGAAAAGAGAGGCATCGGCAACACTTGTCGGAAGATCTGAGAGCTGGGGATTCTCAGGGATGGAAGGGCCGCCGCGAAACGAAGGACCACCAGTCTCCCATTGTGCCCCGGCTCAGTGCCAAGTGCAGAGTGGGACTCGTCCAGGGGTGTCACTTCATTGAACCCTGAGGAGTGGCAAAATCCTGGCATCTAACAAACTCTGAAACCCTCTTGGAAAAGATACTGGTGATATATTATTCAGTAACTGGAAAATGTATTTGACACTGGTGAATAAATAGTTCAGGGGGAATATTCATCCCGAAATGCCGCTCCGATGTGGTTTATATTTAGATATGGCTTCCAGTTCCATATTCTGTAAACTTAAGCTTAAAAGATTGAAGATCATATTTGGTCTCACTCAGGATCAGTGAGTAAGTCAAGATGAACATAAGTGATAAATGTTACCCCAATATTAGGCCCAGCCTCAGTGTCTGGTTCACTTTTTAACTGTGGAAAATCTCATGGATAAAGGCCTGCACCACAAAATCAAATCAGGGTAAATTAAGTAGGGCTTGAATCAAGGGATTTGAAGATGCAACATTTTTAGTTTCACTGATTTGGGCTCCATATTTATGTTTGCAAAAAACTAATCCTGCATGTATGCATTTCCAAAATATTGAGCTCACTAAAACATAGCATTTGCAGTGTGTTTTTAAGTTAAAATATTCCATATTAGCCATCTGTTGCGGTGCTTGCAGGCTTCTTCTAAAACCATTCGATGCAGCTCTTGACACCAGCGACAGCACTCACTGTGCCGGCTTAACCCTCTGACTTCTACCTTTTCCAGCCACAGTCTTGGAGACTTTAAAGTCAAGAGTCAGCCACTTTGTGATTAGAGATTTTTTTTTCTCTCTCTTTCTTTTTTTGCTTTAAAATGGAAAGAAACCTCTTCTAATGTGATTGCCCTTTTCCATTTATCCAGACAGGGTTTAAATGGAGGTGCTACAAGGGGATGCCTAGGCGCTGTCACTACATAACGTCACCTCCCTAACCCCAGGGGTCAGGGCCAGATTGACACTATAACCCACAGCCCTGATCCTGTTTCAGTCTCTTTAGAGGTGCACCCGGCCGGCAGTAATACGGCCCGCACTTTATTCATTTGGAGATCAGTCAAGCTGAAAAGATAAGCTCTGAATAATTGGAGCCCATGGACCACGGAGAATCTGATGGGATCTTCGGGTCTTTAACTTTTTCTCCCTCTCTTTACACCCTCTTATAACTGGAGGACACCCCTTGTTAGATTCAGGCAGCCAGATGGGCAAGAGAGGAGTGGGATGATCTGTGGTGCTTTAGAGAGAGGGATGACACTGGCTGTAGGGACCTGTCACTCACGTGCAGGGGGAGTGAATGTGGAGCTTAATGAATCCTCCACAGCCACCAGTGGACAAGACGCAGCTCTGTGTGGACACCAGACGGCTAGACAGTACACCATCCTGCCTCCTTTTCAGTCTTTCTCTTTGCCTCTCTCATGGCCTCATGGCCACTTTCATTCTGGCAAAGTCTAAGAAACAGTTCATTTGATTTCCATGTGATTTGACTGTAATTGTGCCTTTCCTTGACGGCTTTCATTTG
Organism: Macquaria ambigua; assembly: GCA_008360985.2. Classification (NCBI taxonomy): domain Eukaryota; kingdom Metazoa; phylum Chordata; class Actinopteri; order Centrarchiformes; family Percichthyidae; genus Macquaria; species Macquaria ambigua. The sequence continues at coordinate 183,687 of VMKM01000580.1, read as the reverse complement.
GAAACCAAATATCAAGGAAAACGTCTTCAATTTAAAATATGTACATTTTAAAAAAACTAAATTATTTTTACACAAGGTGGTCCTGGGTGGCATAAAATGAGTTTATGACAAACTGTTGAGCTGCTGTGCCACATAAATATCCCCACGAGACACGAGATAACTCGTTAATAGAGCAGTCAAATCTCTCTGGGAGGTGGGACACTGGAAACAATAACACATGAAAATGAGGCAGTTTGCTACTGTGGCTGCTGTAGTTAATCATCCCTCTGTCAAATTAGCATTCCCCCCGCCCTGCATGGAGGACAGCACAGCAGATAGACAGGCCATCGTTAGCTGCACTGTGCAACAAAGGGCTAGCAATGGGGAGGCTGCAGCTATACTGGTAATGTCAGGTCCCAGGTCAGCTTGGTCCAGAGCCAGTGGAAGCCCATGCTGCGCTCTGCCTGTCCGGTGTTGTCATAACAGAGCAGTTGTTACTGTATGAGGCCAGAGGAAAGACAAGACCGGCTGCAGCCTCCTGAAGACAGACAGCACAACAGGACCACACACTCATTTCTCATTAACATCGGCAGCAGTTTTGTTTTCTTCCCTTTCACATGTTCTGACATGGACCCACTAGGAGTAGCAGAAGAGGTGTAGCTTAAATTACTCTGCCAGAGGGGCTGGGAAAGTTACTAAAATGTAATCGGTTGCAGATTAGACATTACTCAGCTTTGTGAATGTATCAACCTATTATTATCAGAAGAATTGTGATAACTTGGCATAGATAAGAAATCTAAGTAATCCTTTGTCATTTGTTTCTCTGTAACACTGCAACTCCTCAACTTGTTTTTCTACAACACTAATTGCAAAAAAATAGCCCATTATTGCACATAATTACTGTTGTCTACTGATATGAAATATAGATGTTATATAATTGTAGTGTTCTTGCCATATGTCTTGCAGCTATATGTATTTAATAGTAATTACAGCATACAGGAATCTGCCCCTCCTAATGGTTGCTAGTATGATAATAAAAAGTAAGTGAAGTAATCTGAATATGTGTGTTGACCATCTGTGCAACGTTCATTCTGGAGACTTATCCTCCAGCAGTTTTCCCCCTTTGTTGGCCTGTACTTTGACAGAGGCCAGGCATTGTGAAACATAATAATCCTGATTATTACAATAACATCAGACACCGCACGTGACCTCGAACCAAATCGAATGGCATGACAGGCTCGGACAAATCTCCAGCCATCAAGTCAAGCAAAATATTTTCTCTGCCCAATCACAAGGGCACATTGCTTCCTGTCCTGGAGACAGTGTCACCCAATGGGTCCTTGTTTTCCACAAACCTTGTTTCCTGTGTTTTAGGGCATTTTTGTGGAGAAAAAAAAAATGATACATGAAGCACTCCCTCATGCCATGTTTACAGTATTTGAAACAGAAAATGTTTTCAGCGAGACAGAGCAGAGAACATCGGTGTAACTTGAACAGGAAATCTGATTATTGGATATTTGAGAAACAGCTTTCTAACCATCTGACAGATCATCTGTGGCTCAGGCAGATACATATTGATACAAAAGGATTTACAGTACTGCTTCTTCATCACTAGTGGATAAGTATAATATACAACTTTCCTGTCATAAATATACTGTTGATATTGGCGACGGCTTAATTGCTGAATTATAAAGAAGCACAGAGACAGACGTAGTAGAAATCTAATTCATTGTACACCACTGTTACACAGCAGTATTGTTGTACTGGATCTAATGATTTGATTATCTTGTGTGCACATTTTATTACCAAAATCGTCAGAGATAAAATGATTTTCCTATTGGCTACTCTTTAACAGTTCAAGTTTTTAAAGTGTCTTTTATCTCCTTTAACCATCTGACTTAGAGTGTGCAATGAATAGACTATGTGCAGACAGCTGAAGTGGTCCAATATTATCAATCAATGACGGTTTGTAATTCTCTTCATTTAAACAAAGGGCAAACGAATAAAAACCCATTAAGATGACATGTGAATTGGCAAACAAACTGTTTAATTTGTGTCTGCTGTGTGAAGGGGGCTTTCCGTCCGTGGGCCTGGGGGCAGCCCAAATTTACATCTGATTGGAGTTTAATGGCCCATGGCCGCTTTTACTGCACAGTCACTATGGCGACCAAGCTTTTCTCAAGATTTTCAACAGACTAAAATGTCCTTTTTTTGTCTATTTGAAATGTGTCATGCGAGCCAAATGGGGCTGGGGCTTGTATGTATCAATTTGTTTCTGTTGCGGGGCCCACACTGGCCCTGCAATGAATATATGGGCCATTGAATCCCGATACACAATGGCCACAGCTGATGCGGTTGCCACAGAGACACGCCCACACAAAGGGTCGGAATGATGACATATGGTCCAAACCTGCCCAGTCGGTGGACCCCCAATAGGCTGACTGCATTGACGGACAAAACCCCACGTTAGCCATTTATCCGTGCCTACTCATTTCATGGTAAGATAAACTTTTTATAAAGTTTCCACAGCCCATGCACAAGAAGTAAACGGCTGGTGAAAAAGCCACCATGTAAAGTGGGGGGAATTCATCATTAAGTGATTAACAAAGGCTTCTTTACCACCTGCTTCTACATTAATACGGGCATTAAAGGCCCCTGTCTTTGTTTAAGGTGAAAGAGAAGAGATGAAGGAAAAAAGCATTAACTTAAAGACATAATAGAATGAAGCATATGTCGGTACTTTCAACATCTACTGACCCAAAACTCTTCATATGTCTGTGACTTTTTATTTCTGATACTTCCTTTGTAAGGAATTTGTTTCTGCTGAGGCATGTTTTTTAGGTTTATTATATGAAATACTTTTAATTTAAATTTAAATTTTGTAATTGTCAGATACAGAATTTGGAACATTTGAAATTATAAATAAGTTGTTAAGCTAACTTTTTCAACATATCCCTGTTTCTACCAGAAGTACAAAAGTTGGCGAACTGTCCACCGTAATTGTTAGAATCTTGTTCTTCCATATGGGAAAAATAAAACATAATAATGTACATGATTCAACACCTTAACATCATGTGCTGCGATTGAGAGTGTGTGAAAACTAGTTAGCAGGAAAGCACAGAAGGTGAAACAGCAAAAAGTAATGGATAAATGGTTGAAACAGCCAGCTCCTGCCAAAGGGTAGGGCGAATGCAAACTTGATCAAAGCTGCTGAAAAAAAGAGACCACACCCAAACATCAACAATTCCAAGAACGTTAAGTCTTGTATGAAAAAATACTGCATAATCAAATTTTAAGTAATTAATATTATTAAATAACAATAATAATCTAATTTTTAATTCATCAGATAGTATATATAAATCAGATAGTTTAAATGACGGGGTACTTGGGTGCTAAATAAGTACAAGCATCAAATCTTTATGAAAGGGGCCATAATAAGGTGAGACAAAATGCACAAACGTTGTATTTTTTATATTGATTAATAATAAGATTATTTATATTTTCCTATGTGTCCCTGAGTTTCTTGCCAAAGTAGTTAGATGTCACTTATGATCTCATGAGGATCCGGTGGTTCTAGGATAAAACATAAATCGGCACTGCGATATAAACACAGGCCTGCCAATTGTTTGAGGGGAAAGTCCTCAGAGATCAGGCGTGTGGGTAGAGGAGGCCTAATTCCATTAGGAAAGATAAGCAGTGTGTGAACAAGACATTTAAGAGTTGACCTGTTTCATTACTCACCACTGAAATATGTGGTGATGTCATTACAGGCTTTGTATGGTGGGAGGCTGTATGGGGTCAACCATTCACTTAAGGCAGTGCAGATGCTCTACTTTCAACCATCACTTTAGAAACATGGAAGCAACATTTGAGGCATTAAGGTAAATACATTTAAGGTAAAGTACTCAACAAAAAATTTGCTAATTAATCATTTTAAGTAATTCATCAGGCAATACTGTCAAACATCCTCTGGCTTCAGCTTCTCAAATGTGAGGCTTTTCTGTTTTCTCTGATATTGCTGTAAATTGACTATTATTTGGTTTTGGACTGTTGGTCGCACAAAACAAACAATTTGAGGACGCCATCCTGAGCTCAGGGAAACATTTTATGGACAATCCATTGATTAAGTGTAATTAAAAAATAGCCAACAGATAATGTAAAGGGTTGTTAGTTAGAGCCCTAAATTCCAATGTATATACTGTGAAATTTAATTAATCCTTTCATCCTCTTTAATATACAGTATAAGCTAGTGGCGTGGCTCTCAGGAGGGTAATGTTGGTCGGCGGTCTGACGGTTGGTTGGACCTTTGGTCCAGACTGCAATGTTCCCAGAGGAACGGATTTGTGTTTTTTGAGTGTGATTGTGAAAAAGTACTGGATGCTATTGAATGGATTGCTATGAAATTTGGAACAGACATTCATGTCCCCCTCAGGATGAATTGAAATAACTTTGTGAATCTCTAAACTTTACATCTAGCGCCATAATTGGGTCAGATTTGGAATTTGTCCAATACTAATATTTTGTGCTCATTTGCAAATGATAGCATGCTAACACGCTAAACTGAGATGGTGAACATGGTAAACCTGCTAAACATCTGCATGTTAACATTGTAGTTTGGAGTACAGCCTCACAGAGCTGCTAGCGTGGCTGCAGACTCTTCATCTCGCTATACTGGTTTCAGTGAATTAGCAGAAAATCAATTTATAGATGTTCCTCCTGATGAAAAAATTCAGAGCGTAGTGTAAGTTTAAATTTACTGGGGAGGATGTCAAAAATGTCCAACCACACACACACACACACACACACACACACACATATATACAAGATAGGTCAAGCCAAAGTGTCACTTGATGTCAGCTAAGGTGACAGGTTGTGAGTGAGACCCGGAAGGAGATCTCACTTGGTTTAATTCAGAGGTGACAGGTCCTTCTGGATATGACCTGTCTATTCCCTGATTTCACCCCAGCCATCCGCCTGGCTGTCCCCTGCATGGACGCCTCCATTGACCGCTGTCAAAGAGAGGGACCTGGAGGAGAACATTACCCTGGGAGGTCAGAGACCCCCAGGTGACCCAGTGAAGCTCCCTCGAAACACTTTAGCGAACAAGCAGTGTCCGGACCAGACCTGTTTTCAACTGACACCCTGCAGTCCAATCTGGAGCTGTCAAACCGGACACAGTGGGTAAATACACCATGAAATTTCCAATGAAATACAAGCTGAGCATCCGTCTCAATCAACGAAGCTTTGAGCGTGATGCTCCAATCTTTTCTTAGCAGAACATTTCTCTTGATGATCCCGATCCTAGTTTTGTATGACATGGATAAGATTCTGCATGCAAAAATGTGGCTCCCAACACACACACACACACACACACACACCCACACACACACACACACACATCCTCTCTGTGATCATATGAGCAGACACACAGATTCCCACGCATATGCACGGGTGTACAGACCCCACCCTTAGACCCCACGCTGCACAGCATTATGCAGAGCTCCCTTGAATTCACACAGAGATCTAAAAATACCCACGAGGGAGGAAATCCCCACATTCCGCAGCAATGGACCTGCACTACAAAGCCATCCAAACAATAAGCCTCTCCCGACTCGGAATCATCCCAGACAATTTAGGAAGACTGAGGCATCAGAGAGTTGTTTTTCCCGGATAGACTGTTGTGTCTAGGAGTGGAAACCTCTGACCGTTGCCGCTGCCTCATGGCAACTGGCCATATGTGAAAGAATAGGCTGCGCTTTGGGATAAACACATATGTGGAAACCAACTTGCATCCACATTGGCACAGAGGTATCCATAGACTGACAGAAGATGGTAAAAGCATGAAAGCCAGAGCCAGCGAGAGGTTTCTTGTTGCTACAAAACCGATTGACAAAAGGTCACACCTGTTATCAAGCTTTGGTTTAATAAACGGACACCAACTCGTGACAGTGAAAGCCAATAATCAGCAGGTGGTTAATTCATGAGTCAGCTTCTGCGGGTTCATTTTGTTGCATCAAACAATGGTTACAAGCACACCAGAAATCTGACTATAATGTGATGAAACACTAGGTTGATACCATCATTGTGTTAAAGCTACTTCACAAGTGTAGATGTCATACATGTGGTTAAGAAACATGTCAGTTTGTAGCAAACATGGTAAACTACCATTCTGATGAAAACATATATATACATACACATACAATCACCTGGCCTATCCTGAATGTACAATGTATTTCATTTGTTTTCCTCTTGCAATGCAAAATCCGGCTCATAGCAACGAAAGAATGACAAATCTTTTTATTGTTATGTTTAGGCACTCACAGCACTTGGTTAAGGTTAGGGAAAGATCATTGTCTTGGTTAAATATGGGAAAAGTCAACAATGACTTAAAGAACGAACAGGACGAGTTCACTTTATCAACATTTAACCAAAACCACGATCTTTCCGTAAATGTAACCAAAATGCTTCGGTTGCCTAAACCTAACTGCACGCAGGACTCAGGATGCCAACCACGACCGCCACCCTATTGACTCCCGATTAGCACCAAATGCAGCCCTTCCTACACTGCCAGAGAACATAATCCAGGTAGCAATTATTTTTCCTTGCAAAACGTAATTGGGAAAACAAATGAGTATATAAATGGGAGATAAGGTTAGTTCATCTATGTATAAGGAGATGGGGAGGCTAGCCTGTAATGGGCTAAACCAACATTGTAGTTGGCATTTGGGCCAAACTTTTTGAAACTTTTTGAAAAGACGGACTTTACAACTGATATCTGTTGCAGTAGATGGACATCATGTGTTTTTAAAATCTGTAATCAAAACAAAACTTTGCTTCTCCTGAAAAAAAGAAACTCAGTTTTCGCAATTCTCTTTGAATGACTGACTGCTTCTTAAAAAGCAACCAAACAACTGAGTCATATTAATAGGTTCATCAGATTGACTCATCTATGCCCCGTGAATCTATGAGGCTTAGCCGTGTGTTAATGTCAGTGGGTGAAAGCTGCAGATCATCTCTCTCTCTCTCAACAGGGCTCAGGTCACATCCCCAGGAACAGAGATGCCTCGTTTAAACAATGGGGTTTAATGACTCGCAAGACTTTTATTTGCTGACAGCTTGATGGGCGCTGGCATTGTCAGACCCAACGGATGAAGGTAATAATACGAGCTATTAATTTGCAGTTAGCTTTGTTTGGGAAATTTTGGTTCTTGTAGGCTAGTACATGAAGGATGTAGGCTTTTTAAAACAGCTATGAAAACACTATCAGAAACATCTGATTACTTACATGCACGTAGTTTACATAATTGAAGACACGTATACTGTAAATGGTATATAGTTTACATCTTATGAATGTGTCTATCCAAGTTTTTATTTCTTTTAGTGATTACTCATGTTCTTCTGAGAAACAGCCCAATTCTTCAAAAACAGAAAAGGTCCACATATATTATAAGATATTCTATACTCAGTCGTAATGATCAGTATCAGACAGGTCCTGCTATTTCGTACAGATTGCACTCTTCCCACTTGAAATATGAAACTCTGGACTGACGGATCAAGTAAGGCAATACCTTCTGCTTGATTGACAGCTTAACAAAGGCAATGTGGCAGAGTGATTTGTCAATGGGTAAAAATCAACACAAAGAGCTATTGATTGGCAGGAGAGAAAGGGTCAGAGGACAATGAGTGCGGCTGTGGGATCTTGCCGAAGTGATCAATACTGGAGTTCTGCATGAGGGAGCCATCCCACTCTGTGTTTATACAGTCAGAGACAGAGCAAAGATCAGCTATTGTACAGCCGCACTGGTGCTGTCAGTCAACGCAGCGCAACACTGCAGGGGGTGGCCCGGCATCTCACACAGAAACACACACACACGCACACACACTCACTCCCACAGACGTTAATGCTCAGATTAAATTCAGACTGTTCCCGGACTTTACAGTGGTTAGAGGTACTACAGTTCTTAGAAACACACTGCTGCACCCACAGGTATCGTTTTTATCCCGCAGAAAACTATTTATCATTTCTTCTGAGAAACTATGTGGTTGGTCCAGTCACTTCAAGCATTACATTAAAGGGTCAGTTCACCCAAAATTACAACAACAACAACAACAAAAAAGGAGCATATTTTCTTCACAGCTGTAGGGGGATCTATGCAGAGAGTTTATATATATATTTATATGCCGTATATATGCTGTAAATAGATATTAGGGACTATTTCTTTGGTAGAGAGAAGGGGTGGGCAATATAACAAAATTCAATTCATTTGGTTCCAAGGAATACCAGAACCAGAATCACCAAAATCAATACAGATTACTGGACACTTCTTCTTATTAAAAGAATTTAGGGGAGAGACACGTCATTATTTATGAGTTGAATGTTGAATGCATCAATAATAGGCTACTTATGAATCATTATCACAGAATGATTTGCCAAACAGTTAGCATTTCTTTCTACTATTCTCTACAGATCACTTAATCACATGCGTTACAGTCAAATTCAAGACAGTTTTTAATAGTAAAAACAAAGGAGGCGATGGCTGCGCACATGCAAACAGTAGCTGTGGGGAAGCAAAGAGTGCACCATCCTATTGATTTTAGTGTTGATTCTCAAAACAAGACTTAATATCGAACGTATCGATACTTAGGTAGCATGAAAACTGTTCATGTTGAGGTCTGTTGAGTATCAAGAGTAACAGGGACACTGTTTCTGGAAAGACATATTGCTGTTGAATTTTTTAAATGTCATTGCTGTCAGATATAGCATTTTATTTACCTCCATTGTCCATTGATGGAGGCAGAAATATCAGAGACATATATCTCAATTTTCCAGGGTTAAGTGAAAAAATTTGCTATTTTTTTTATAATTTGGGTGAATCAACCCTTGAACTTACTTTGACAAGTCAGTCTCATAGGAACTAGAAGAACAAATGCAGCATCGCTCCTAAACATCCCAAACAAAGCAAGAGACAGGGAGGCTTTTAAAGAGAGTGTCAGAGAGAGACACACGGCCAGACATTCACAGAGGGAGGGATTCCTTCATAAATGGGCTTTGACTGAGAATAACACGCTAGACAGTGCCCCATGTGTGTGCTTGGCCTGTGCTAATCTTATCACACGGCTCCATGTATTCATCATGAGGCCCAGTTTCTTCAGCTCTCGAGAGCAGAACATGGCTGGAGATGAGTGGTCATGCCGGACGGGTGATCCATCCCGGAGCGATCACCACCAGCAGACAGAAAGACACAAGCAGAGCCGCAAGGCTGCTGCAGAGGCACTGTTTACCTTCTGTCAGTCCATTGCTAAGTACCACTAAAAAGCTGTTTGTTATATAGATAAGAGCATGACAGTGGGGTGACTGATGTGTGCAGGGGAGTTTGAAAGTGTTGATAGATTATGTGTTTTAAAATGTCCTGTTATGTCGGTCTTAATATTTACACTAACACATGATTTCTCAACAATATTTTTCTTAGACTTGGACATAATAGTGCATACGTTGCATTATCCACTTGTGCACTGCCTGCAATCTGTCAACTGCTAATAGCAAATAGCTGATAGGTCAATACAAATAGGCAGTGTTTTGTTTCTTGTCTGCAAGTCTGGTTTATGAGAAATACGTAAAGAAAAGCTGTGAGGTATCTCTGGAGCTTAAGCAGATTGAGGTAGTTTTAAATTCAAAACTCTGAATTCTATAATTGTGGTGTTGTGGAGTTTTTTAAGGGAGCTCAGCCTCTATAGATGTAAAAGCTTAATCTAGATAGAGATTTTACCAGAACGTTATGTCCCAAAGGGATTTAAAAAAAATGGAAATTATAGCTACTTGAGTTGTGCAGTTACTATATCTTGTTTGAATGACGTTTGACTAATGTCTTCAGGGAGTTGGGCATTAAGAAACCATTTGTTTCGTGTGTGTGTGTGTGTGTGTGTGTGTGTGTGTGTGTGTGTGTGTGTGTGTGTGCGTGTGTGTGTGTGTGCATGCGTGTGTGTACCCAGCTGCATTCTCGGCTCTCTTTGCCCATTCTCCGGGCGCATTTGTTTGGAGTGAGCCCATCCACTTATTGACACTTGTCTCCCCTGCCTCTTGCATGACAATCCAGGCAATAAAACCACGAGTGGAGCACACACTGTTCAACAGTTACCATAAGAAAAACAAGAGCAAAGAGGATGAGTGTTTACCTTCCCATGGCATGAAAAGAGGCAGAGAGGGAAGAAGAAAGAAAAAGAAAAAAAAAAGACGAGGGCTCATCTCATAACTCCAACTCCCTACCACACGCAGTGCAAAGACACAATGACACACATCCACTCATCACCTACACCACATTTTCAGTGCCTGCATGGCATTTTCCGTCAAAATCCATATGTAGGAAAACTTCATGATAAAGAAAGGAAAAAAACAAGCTGATCCACTGACACGCTAAGGGAAGGAAGAGCTCGACATTTTAAAAAGGCGGCGGCACCTTTTCAAATCCCGGTCACATCTGCTTTAAGGATTTGCCCAAATGTCCACAGACAGAGACACACACAAAGGATAGCCCATATGAGATGGGACCAGACACCAGGACATCCTGTTTAGGGGACAATGCCCCCCCTCTCTACAGTGCTAAAGTGATAATGCTCTTGCAACAGAGCGGCTGTCACCACCTAGCGTAGCCAGGGTCCAGAGAGGACCACAGGTCTCAGCACCGTGGGTCAGGAAATAAAGCTTTTCAACACCTCCCAGAGTAGAATATCCTTCTGTCAAATGTGCTTGTATTTCATTTGCTAAATATATGACAGGGACTGAGAGTTTCCTTGATCTTCCAGTAATAATCTGATGGGAAAATGTGAGGAATGCTAACTCTGCATTTTTGTAACATAAAGAGATAGTGACTCAGAGGAACAGAGAGCCAAAGTGAAGTGAAGTTCTTTATTTGTCATATGCACAACAATTACAGTGAAGCAGTCACTGGCATTGAAATTATTGATCTCATGCTCCCTCCGACAATGCTCAAATTTATACAAAAAAAAATCACACAAGTAAAATGAGAAATGAGAAAAGGAGAATCTATGACAAAGACATAAATAGTGCAAAAGTTACAATATAGGGGAAAAAATAATATATATAAAATAGAATAAAATAAAATATAATACTGAGGTAGAGTGAGGTTGTGCTATAATGTAGTAAATGTATGTGCTTAGTGGAACCGGTTATGTACAGGTAGGAACAGATGAAGCCCTTGCGGGTTCTCTTCCACAAGTAACAAAATCTCATTCAAAATCAATTTGGCATTTGTTACAATACAAATTATTACAAATCCATCCCTGGAAAACCTTGTAGAGTGGATGGTAGATTTTAGCATACTTGTAACAAGAGCAAGACAGGGAGGGCTGGACGGCATATTTTAGAGAGCAGAGATTATAACTAAAGAGTTTGAAAATCGTCATTAGTAAGACAGAATGGGTGAACGTCATGGACAAGGAAGAAACCACCAGTTATGATAACGTATAATAAGCACGCTGGCAGTAAAACTTCATGGGGACATTTTTTGAATGCTAATAAATGAATCGTTGTTTAGCTTTGTTATGATCACCAGTATTTAAAATTCAGATAGCACGTGCCGTAGTAGATACTTATTTATCTTCGAATATTAAAAGTAAACCCTAGGAGCACGTCTCACTTCTTCAGAAAGACAGATCAATGTCAGACTATGAGTCACAGAAGAGAGAGCAGCAGCTGGGGAAATTTACCTTTTTTTTTTTTATCAAGTTAGCCTAGATGAGAAGTATTGATATCGGTTTCAGCACACGATCCCTACAGATCGTATATATAGACCTTTTTGTTAAAGAGTAAGATCCTTTTTGTTTAACCAGAATCAGAAGTCTCACTCAAGGCAAAGTCTCGCTCTGAAATCTCACAATAGGTGAGTTGTTGCAGGAAGATGACTGTGTTTCTGGTTGAACAAAAAGGATCTTGCGCTATAACAAAACGTTCTATCTCTGTAGGCGTCATTTCCATAATGTTGTCAGCCACGTGCATGTATACTTCATTGCTGTAGTTATTTCCTGTAATATGCCGTCTGGAGAATGCCACTTTTCAAGCGCCTGGAGGGTTTTTAGGCAATTCTCTTTCACATACCCTTGCAAATTGTATCTTTTTAAAATATGTTTTATATGTGTCAATAAAGAAACAGGATGAAACGAAACACAGAGAATAACAATCTGAGCCTGTCAGTGGCAAAAACAAGCACTTTTAGTGGATGTACTTTTCAGGGGAGCAGTTGCAAGCAAGAATTACGTTGTGAAAAACAAATAATTACGCCTGTGCTTTGCCTGCTGTGACTAGTGAAAATGTTATATGTAAAAGAGGCATTAGAGGCTTGAAAATTGATCATCTCAATGTGTCTCTTCCCTCAAAAGAGATTGGCATTATTGGCCAACAACACTGGCCTATTCATCTTCAGTATCCATCAGTGAAATAGGTCAAAGGTTCTTTGTCACATTGTCACCCAACCACACAATGCAAATGTGTACTCCTAAATACACTGCTTTCACCCAACACTCACACACAGAAGGCGAGGAAGAGGATGAAATACACTCATGCACAAACAACAGAGGCAAGCGGCATCTTGAAAAGACATATGAGTCAGATCACTGTGCTTGATGTTTACAAGTGTCATGTTGGGGACAAGTCTGGGCATGTGGTGAGACACGGGGTGAGTCACATGCACACACACACACACACACACACACACACTTGAATGCAGCCCTAGGAGGTTTCAGACGCTAGGTGGTGATGTTAAGTTATCTCCTTTCAGTGATTTATACTTTTACGGTAAAGCGATTATATTAGCCCGACAGTGAACACTGCACTACATGATCTATCTTGTGAGATTTTGAGAATTTCAAATACTTTTACTTGTGTCACAGTTGGACTGCAACAGAATATTTCTACGTCCATGACATAACATGTCTCATTGTATTTTGTTTTACACTTATTGATTGGTTTGATCCAAAAATAGACCGAATATGTATTAATTAAATGGATATATGTCATGTCCTGTATAATTTGCTTAAAACATCAATATTTATAGGTTTAACAGTACCAGCCTAATCACCTTTAACAATAATATCAGTCATTTCTTTATCATTACACTGAGCTCTGTTAAGTCAAGTCAAGTCGAGTCTATTATATTCTTATAGCCCAAAATCACAAATCACAAAGTTGCCCTAAAGGGCTACTTACTTGTTTTAATGCTCTCTTAACTCAGGGGCCACAACATCATTACATCTCTAAGCTGTTTCATTTTCACATCTCCAACATTAGGGCACCATTAGTTAAGTATTTACCTCTAAGACTAGTGCTGTTGAACTAAAATAGAGCAACAGCTGCCAAAGCTGCAGGGGAAAGACAGGGATGACCCCTCAATAGATAAATAAAATGTGTCTACATTTCAAGGCAAGGCTCCTTCAAGGCCACCTAGGAGTCTGCAGGATGCCCTGTCAAGAGGACCCTTTACTTTCTCTTGTGGAATCTGCACCAGTTGCAAAGGCTGTAAGCCACAGGCCTCATGCCTTGAAACCGGAGAAGCAGCTGAAAAACCAAACCTGGCCTCAGAAATACGTTCTGTGGACAAGCGGTGAGGATCAACGGAGCCCACGCGGCACCCAGACCCTGTGATATTTGATCAGGCTTGACGCATCCCATTGCGTCTGCCCACCCTGCCTCACCTCCTCCGTCTGCACACACCCGCCTCACACCCAGTCCCGGGGATAAGTGGTCCCTTGCTATAAATACCGAGACAGGATGGAAGCTTGGAGGGAGCCAAAAAAGAGTGGGAGGTGGGAGGAGGGAACATAAAAAGTGAACACCTGTTAATAAGGTGTCAAGGAGTCAAATGTGAGGTGGCACTAAAAAATAAGATCATAATCTGCCAACTTAATCTCCGGTGTTGCTGTTTACAGCATTTGCCCCATCGCCCTTCAAAACAAACACCTGCACACATGTCACTGTTGGATCACACACTTGAGGGAACCATTTTGTACTTTCCTGAGTTTCAACACCTTCTTTTTATCGTGTCCCCACCCCTCTCAGTCTGTCTGTCTGTCTCCTCATCCTTATCTGCCTCCCCATATCACCCTCTCTGAGTCTCAAGAAAACAGGTGCAAGGAGGAGTGTCCAGTACACACACACACACACACACACACACACACACACAGACTCACACATATAAACACTTCATGCGTGATGCCTTCTCCAGCTCCGCCTCTCCCTTACCAGAACCTGTGGCCAAAGCATGCAAAATATTTCCTTCTGTCTGCGTAGCTGCAGCGTCTTCAAATTGAGGAGCAAATATAGCCTGTCATCCATGTGAAAGTTAGACTAGTGGAGCTCTCAAACAATCCCAGGCGCAAACAGGGTGGCATATTTCCTATATTCATGTTCAGAATAAAGGACAACTGTCAGTGCTCCAAGCAAAAAGGATCTTTGAGCTTGAGGTGATCTGCTGCTTGAGAGATATCGAGAATAATAAGTTAATGTAGCATGTATATATCTCCTAAAAAAAAGTAATATATAAATCGAGGAGGGCTGTAGGATTTAAGCCTTCAGCCAGTAAGAAGGAAATGTCTTTGGCTGAAATGAAAACATTTTTGGCACTTCATGGCACATGGTTGGCTACCACAGGTTTAAAAATTAACAAGGCTTAACAGTGTACGCTACATTAAGGACACCTCTCTCATGAGGCTCATCCAGAAAAACACTATTGTCAAACTGGCACCTGTGACTTCCAAGTTTCTATTTTTCTTATTAACTGAGTGAAGTACTTTAAAGTTAGATAGTTTTTAAATTAGTATTATTACCATTTTTTTTAAACAATAAACCTACCACAAGACAAGTGAGACAGGCAAAACTAAACTTTTGGTTAACTCTGGCAGGACTTCCTTATTTCACTTCAGTTCAAATTGACAAAAAAAAAGTCTGGCATGGGAAAAAAAGCCACATATTTTTCTTTATCTGTTCACATTTTATAAGCAGAGAGAAAGGGAGCCCCCCTCCCTTATGTCCTTGGAGTCCTGCGTGAAATATGCAAAACTCACTGTAACTGGCTGTAGTAGAAACTGCATACAAAAAGCATTAAGTGCTGGCTAAACAAGGCCTAATGTAACAATGGCAATTGGGAATTTGGAGGGAGAAGTGATGTTAAAAGTTTGGCGGCAACGCGCGCGTTCCTCCATTCAGTCGCTAATGAGAATGATAATTTGTGGCTCCTCTGATGACCCCTACCCCCTTCAATAGCGACTTCTCCCAAGGGACGTGATGGCGCAGATTCAGCCCTCTATAGGAATCCCTTTCATCACCAGATAGGGATTCCCGCCTGTTTCGTTTTATATATGGTTGATACTCCAAATGTCCTAAATATTGTAGCCTAGGCTATATATCGTTGGTCCCGCACCTCAGAAAGTGAAGCAGACCAAGACCAACAATGCAGGACTGAGGATTGAACCAGCCCACATCTGGATATAGGCCTACACTACTTTCAGCTACAGACATCTGCAAAACGGCAGAGACTTCAGCCTAAGTTTATCTTCTACTGTACATCTGATCTGTGGCATTATGTGCGCACAGTATTTCCAATGGTGTGCGTTGTTACATTTAGGAATGCATCTCAAATGTCTTTTTTTACATAACATAATGCTGTTGCTTGGTTACCCAGATTTTTCAGTGCAAACAGAATAAATATGGTATTTCTTTATCTTCCTTCATATTTCCCAGCAGGCTCATGACCGCAGAGCAGACGCAGCAGCTTTAACCTCATTTGCTAACAGCCTACAACATGTTGCCATATAAAAACAGGTCGGACTCAACTTGAGTGTATACTGCTGGATCCGAGTTCCCCCCGTGATCCCTCGTGTTTACACCGGAACAGGCTCGCTTCTTGGCGGCCACGCGCGTGTTTGTTCGCCTCCTCACCTCCGCAGAGCGGCTGCACGACCTGGCCTGCCAGCGGGGATTTACTGACTGGCACTGTGCCCGACCGCAGGCAGACTATAGTTCGCTCGGTTCTCACGACCTCAGCTCCACAAAGGCATCTCTGAACTATTAACTCAGACACGAAGGCAGTAGGAACAACCACAGAACCCACACACGCTGCCAACTGGTGTTTCAGTATGCCTCCTCGCAGAAGGAAAGCTGCTTGAGCAGCACTGTCAGTGGGGTTTCAGTATGCCCTATACTGACGGTGTCATCTGCAGGGCACTGGCACTCAAGAGGGTGAAAGTGAGAACGCAACTACACGAATTAACAAGACAGTCCAACTGTTGAAGGAAGATGAATATCAGGAGTTGTACAAGTTATCAGTGCAGAAACAGCCACCACAAGTCACCATGTGGACCAAGTTACAGTTAACATTTGAATGTCGGTTTTTTTTCAACAACTTTACTTTTTGTTTTTGTTCAAAGGGTGCAAATAGTTTGCATGTTTCCATGTATTCCCAGTGTTCCTAATTCCCCAATAAACATGTTTCAAACTCTTTCTTTAATGCGATCTTTATATCATTTGTAATAACCATTGTCTCGCTTGAAGGTAAAAATCCCTGAAAGACCTGAAACTATTAGAATCAGCACACCTGCTTCAGTTCTCCGTTAAAAAGAGACTTTGCTTGATTATGCTCTACACATGGATAGTTTTTGCACTGAGTATATTTAAGCACGAGATGTGCACATAACTAAGGTTTGCACACTAAATATTTTGAATTGAAGAAAGCACTAAGAATGTTTATCTGTGTGCTGGTGGTCAGGGCTAAGAAACACTTTAAAACCGACATACGTTTGGCCTGTGCCAGCCAAACGCACCCACGGCGCGCCGGTGGAGTATTAAATGTTGAGGGGTTTTGACCGGCGGTCACCAGGCTGTAACCTAATCCCAAGTAAAGGGGCCCGCTGACTGCAAGTGGCTGACACACAGCTAGCGCCACGCCGCCCGACACAGAAACACGGCTCTCAGTTCCGGACCCCACTCACCGGAGGAAGATAAGTTTACACCCAGGGATAAACAGAGACAGGGGAGGAGATCGAGAGGGAGAGACCTTTAATACACAGAAAAGTGTGTGAAGCTGTGAGGAAAAAGCACCTGACCAGATGTAGAGACAGACTGTTTATAAATAAATGGCCAGTTCAAATGTTCTTGCCAGTGAGTGCGTGTGAGGAAGTGATTTTGGAGAGTAAGTCATAATCAAGTTTCAAAGTTTCAGATGTTCTATAACCTGCAATAGGTTCATTTATCTACCCCGACTTCCGTCAGGTTTCCCCACAATCAAACAAAAGTCTAACCAAGTTCCCTCGTTTTCTCCTTTATTGAGGTGTGGGCCCACTGGGAGTGGAATTGAACAATTGATACACAAAAGGAAGCGAGGATCCTTCCATATTCTTCTTTCACTGAGGCAATCTGTTAGTGACATTAACCCCTGAGCGCATTTCCCAGGCTCATGAATAGGGTTTAAGACTTCTTAAGCTCCCGCTGCATACAGGATGAGACCCCTTTCAAACTTTTAATTACCTTTATAGCAATAGAAAAATACACCCCCATTGTCCCCTGGACCATTCTCCAGCAGGCCAGATGTAAAGAGCTCCCGCCAAACTGGTGACAAGGTGGCCACTTAAAACTTAGTAGATTCATTGATATAGGAGTTCATAGTGGGAACATTATCGATAGGTTGCCGCTTCGTTTTGGTCTCAGTTACTGCCGTGAGTCTGTTTACAAGTTATACTCTACTATACCCTACTTTATCATCAATTCATCAACGTGACTTTTACGCATGAAATGTAACGTTTACGCACTGCCCCAAAAACTACAGAATGATCAATTATACTCTTAAATAAAGTATAACAAAGCAATATGGACATGATAGAAACAGCCTTTAGACAAGAAACTTAATTTCTGAAATCTCGTTTATTAAAACAATGGGCCATCACCCAACTTCAGTTTTTCTTTTCAACACAAAACAACAAAGAATATAAAACACAGCTTTGGTATAACAATCAATAACAACTCTGTACAAAACTAAACCTTTTCATAAAAAGTACTTCATAACAAAAAATCTCCTATAAATCTTCCATCTGCATGTACAGCATTTATCACCAACATCCAAATATTGGAATCAGGCAATAAATTATAAAAGTCAAGCGCCATTTAAGGCAACCACTGTTCCATAAAACGAAACAATTACAACTACTTGGGGGTATTAAGTGGTTAGAGTTACCGTCCCGTAGCGGAAAAGTTCCAGGTTTAACCCCCGCAACAGTTGTGCGTGCAGACAGTTAAATATCTAAACTGGAAAAGTAAAGCACTGGTTTCACGAGTCTCTTGTCCCTTGAGCTACCAAGGCCGCCACACAGGCTCGCTGCTCTCCGAGCCGGTGCTGACCCCGACCGGGCTGACCACTTGGGACCCCCCGGAGAAGGACGTCATGCCGTGGACTGGGGATGCTGCAGTCGGTGCCGAGCTGCCATGCACCGGACTGGCGTTGACTGCAACAGGCACTCCTGCGTTTGCGTAAAGGGGGATGACAGGGGCTGTGGCGGAGGCAAAGGCCGGGTTGGGGATCAAAAAAGCGAACTGTCCATCGGTTGCGGGCACCAGCTGGAACCCACCAAAGACCTTAGGGGAGACGGCCTCGGCTGGACTGATTTTGGAGCCCATGGCAGCACCGCTGATGGGCAGAGTGGATGGGAGCTGCACATGGAGGGGCTGGGCCAGGTGCGCCTGCTGGGACGCGGCCTGCTGCGGGTAGTTCATGGACATCATCTGGCTCATGCAGCTGGACAGGTGGTTGAGGAGCCGCGACCTCACCTCCGTGTTCACCCCCTCTGAGGTGGAGAGGAAGCGGGTGACCTCGTTCATGCACTCGTTGAATCCGGCTCTGTATTTGCTCAGGACGGTGGCATCTGCTGAGAGCGCTGCTGGGGGAAAGAAAGGTGACGGATATTAGTAACGCACTTGTAGCTTTGTGACTCTTTCAACTTCCCAAGTTTCAACTTCCCCTCAGCTTCCCAATGACATAATGTTTTTTGACCCACTAATATTATCAAATAAACTTACCGCTCATCTGTACGCGCTGCAGGTTTCGCAAGTGCTTCACGGTCATCTCCAGGATATCTGCTTTCTCCAACTTGGAGTGTCTGGAGCTCTGTAGGACATAACATGAAAAGTTGAGTCTGTATTCAAGCACCTTTAGAACGAAATTATCTATGAACATGAAAGAGTTGTTAAAGGAATCAAAATGATCTCAACTTACATCTTTTTTAAGTGCGTCCAGGATGAGAGTCTTGAGCTGCCCAAGGCTTTCGTTTATTCTTGCTCTCCGGCGTTTTTCCATGATCGGTTTGGAAGACTGCAAAGAATAAACAATTCTTCATAAATGTCTTGCTCACCAATCACATATATCAACTTGCATTTCATGTCCCATGATCATAACAAACTTGTTAACTGCATTACGAAATTCAAACCTTTATAAAAACGTTCTCATTTAAGAAAGCACAATATTTTTGTTTATTTCCTTGTGAAAATTAAAAAAATCCTTACTTTTCTATGCTCGCTGGCATTTTTCGGTTTGTCCGGTGTGTGTGATCCGTTTGCAGGGGCACCGGCAATAGGGGATGCCGTCTGCTTTTCCATAGTGTCAGCCGGCATTGTTGATCAAAGCAGGTAAAAAGCAAAGAAGTAAATCCTCTTTGGAAGCGCCGGGAAAATAAAAACGTTGATAAAAATCTGAAGATGTCTCAAAAATTCACGTTGAGCCACTGCAGAACATAAGAGATGCCTGACAGTCGGGTCCCACCGATCGGTTCGCGTTATGTCGCTTGTTATCTCTGAGCTGTCATCTGAGTACAGGGGCGTGCGACTCTCCGCTTCTGCCGCCGACACACGCCGCGGCGGTACTTATAGACGGCTCGCGTGCTCCCAGTTCGTGTGAAACCCTCTCTGCATTCTTTCCCACACTCGCCTCAGCCAATAGCAGAGAGGACTCACCCATTGGGCGCGGGGCAGACCGCTGATTGGACAACACCCCCGCGGTCCGTCAGTCACGCGCTGCTCAATCAGCCCTGCAGGGACAAACAACAAAGCGGAGCGAGCAGCGGCGGCGGCCGGGCCGGGCTGTGAAGTGATAAGGGAGGGGAATGCGCTGGATGTTTGCTTCCAACTTTGCTCCGTGCTCGTCAAAAATGTTTTACTGCTTGGTGTGTGTGTGTATGTACGGGAAGAATGTAGAGTCTGTATTGACAAAGTCTTTTACAGTGCAGTCTGTAGCCTACTTTTGACAGTGTGTGTAGGCTAGTTTAGTTGAAGAAATAGAAATCTGTGTATTTATTAAAATTAACGACTACATTGTTTTCTGGCTGCAAATTGATTCATGCTTCTGATAAGAGAAATAGTCTGGTGATCATTTTGGTGTGGATTGTGTAATGTGCCAATACCCCTAATAAGCCCAGAATATTTCTATATTTATATCTCCAAACTTGCATGCCCACTTCTCAAATGCCTGCTGCGACTAATAACATCAATGTTTATTTATTTCAAGCATAAACATTGTCTTTGGCCTTATGGGAAAACAAATACACATTTTATCTATTTTTAAGACTCCTCTTGCGCCTCCAAGGAGAAGACATCTGTAATGGCACGCGAGGCGGTTTGCAGTAGCACGCACCAAGCCAATGGCATGCGGCCACTCTATGCAAATATAGCGGGGCACACTCTGATTGGCTGTGTGAACAGCTCTGTGTCAATCATCCCGGCGCGGGAGCAGCTCAAAGGGGAAGAGGAGGAGGAGGAGGAGGAGGAGAAGAGGGGGGCACATCTGTCCGCGTGCCATTCGCGCAAAGTCTTCTCCGGTCTACGCGGAGCACGTGCCAAAACTTGCAGATTACAGCCTGGAGACCAATGAGCATATAATGTCAAGCCTGAGAATCTGGAAACATTATATTTAACCCTTACATAGCCTACTGTTCATACCTTCACAGTATGCCCAAGAATCCCCTCAAGTGTCTTTACCAAATTTTGAACCACAGATCTATGTAGAATGTATAAATAGCCTATCTGACATTAATAAATGGTTTGTAATACATGTTTCAGAGAGCAGGGAGAGTGTATTTTTTAGGTTTTACATCACTCGTTTACGGAGAAAAAACATCTACTATCACACAATATCGTCCTATTTTTCCTAAGACATAACAGCCATAACGATTTAAATGTATTTTACTGAAACTGAAAATGGCAAGAACATTGTGGGACTGTGGGGTTTATTATATAACCATTTATAACCATTCATAACCATTACAACCATCAAACACCGTCCTCACTGCTATATCATAAAAGAATCCTCGTGACTACTATTTAATTATAACTACTATTAATTCAACATTAACGAACATTTAACCAACAAACAAAACAATTGCTAGTTGCAAACTAGTCTCATCCTGGAAGACCGGATCAATGACCTCTTGGACAATAAGTCTTGCTGCCATGATCTCAATCACTGAAATTTCATTTATGGTCTTTTGACACCCCCAACCCCTCTTCTGATCTCTGTTTGTTAACTGGGAATTGATGGTTTTATTGTTTTGAGACAGAATAGGCACATATAAATCACTATGTTGGAGTGCATTTATGCTGCATTTGGGCTGCAGGATCTGATTTTTCCACCAGATTTGTGTGCATGTGTTTGAAACCAGGTTTGACAAGTGTTTAAAGGAGAAGAGCGCCATCTAGCGACTGATTTGTAAAAGTTAACCAACTTAACATGATGGATCTCAGGGCATTTTACAAAGTAAATCAACACATGCATTCGAGGTCTAAGCTTTTATAAAGTAATTTAAATGAATCATACATGCCTAATGCAATGTAAACATCAATTGTGATGGAATTGGTGGTCATGGATGTTTTACATGGGTTGTAATGATTCTCATGTCTGTGCTCTGCAAACAATTTCCTTATTCATGGCAATTTAATGTCCTTACAATTTCAAATGATTCCTGTTACTTTTTGATTTTATTTATTTATTAATTTTTTTTGCTGTGGCATGTAAACAAGGAAGAGTTTTCCTTTATGCTCATTGTATTGAGATGACCACAAGGTGGCACATCTGTGTCCAAATTAATGCAGAAAACAAGCAATAAACAATAAAATGAAGCAAAATGCAAAAGCTATTTTGTTTTTGCACCTAATGAGAATGTTACCATAATCTGGTGACCTTGTTTTTCTACTTAAATCTGATTAATGGTTATTAAGTCAGACACAAATCAAAGATCTGTCACATTTCTTACAGTTAAAGTTAATATATGAGAGAAAAAAAAAGAAAAGTAAAAAGAAGGTGAACAGATGAAAATGAAAAAAGTGATAAGAAGAAACACAGAGAAAGAACCCACAGAAGGAAATAGTTGTACATAATGTATATTGTTTATATTTTTATTACAAAAAGATAAAAATACAAAAGTAAAGATGTGCTGTAGATGTTTGATATACTGTATGTCCCAAAAAGAGAAAAGAAAAATGTTTCCATACAACATATGTTTATATATACATGTTTTATTTATATTTATCTGATGCATTTATTGCATAATGTGCATACATACACATACACCCTGTACATGCATGATCTGCATATATGCCTGTATATGTGAAATGTATGTATGTATATACATGTACCTTATCAAACAATATTACCAACTATCTTACAAAGATACATGCAAAATCTGCAATGTTGCATGTAATTTCAAGCATCTGCATTACCACACTATAGTAATGTGACTGTGACAAAATAAAAGCAGACCTGATGTTTACTGTGAAGTATAAACTAACTTAAGCCAGTTTTTAAGCCTCTGCAAGTTGACTTTCATAAAGTAACAAAACTAAAGAAAACCAACAGCTTTTTGTAAAACTGAAAAAAAAAAACACAATACAACTTTAAAACACAAGAGCATACTGTGAAAACATCAGTAATGTGAAGTCTGTGTGATTTGTAGTTAATGGGCTCCAACATGCAAAAACACTATATGGTTGTCAAATAAAAAAGTAACATTTGAAGTTGCTGATACCAGTTATGCATCTAAAAACACAGACAATGTAACAGTTGCAGGTCACCCTTCATAAATCTGCAAACGTGACACAAATGAAAACTTTATGTGAGGTGAACAGCAGATTTCCACGTTAAATCGGTGGGTGTAATGCAACAATGGGAGCATTACAAAGTCTAAGGAGGCGTAGATGTCATAGTAATCTTAAAACTGATGACAAAGTCTGTGATCCTCTTTTGGCCAGCAGTCTATTGAAACAGGCCAAATGTAATAAAATTTTGCTAAGCCCTGCTTCGGTCCAGTCTCTAGTGGAGTATCAGTCATTGTCCAGTGGCTCATGTCCCCCCATGGGTGAGCTGTGCTGAGGCATGCTGGACACTTGTTTACCCAGGATCCTGAGCCTTAAGGGCCAGCTGTGTGTGCTTGGGCTCACATCGCCTTTATTTGCCTTCGGATCGGCCCAAATGATGCAGATCTAATTCTACAGAGCTCCACAGGGATTACACAACTGCTCCCTGCAGCAGTGGAGTTAATGGGATTTTGGTTTGTCTAATTCTGTATAGGTGGAGCAACACCTGTTGAACCTGATCTGAAGTCGGACCAAGTCTGACAACTCTTGGTATTTCAAACCCTAACATCAATAATTCGCCCTCTTCAGTCCTGCGTTTCAGGCTCAGACAACAAAGAGAACAGGAATTCCCCTTCAACTGAAAGAATCTTTTTGAGTGACTCCGTCATTAGAGCATCATTAAAGCTGATGCCGACATCGCCGGCCTGAGGAATGCAGAGAGCAGAAATCACTGCTGTTTTTAAGAGACGATCAACATTCACCAGACAAGAGCCAAAAGTACTTGCTTTTTGACTTAGCTTTATGAGGTAGAGGTCTGCAGGAGGAGATCAAAGGGCCCACAAGGAGGGAGAAGCTGTGTTTGCAGATTTAGCAGAGTTCAGTAGTCTGTTGTCCAGATCCGGTGAATGCTCAGCAGCTCCTTTTGACTGCCGCCTGCTTAATTTGTTGTTGTACAATGAGCCTGTGCACTTCTCCAAATCCATGTGCAGAATGCAGAAGGAGAGTCAATTATATCTGTATTAGCCGGTGTCGGCTGGACAATCCCTTTATACACACTCCCCAATCAAGTGCTAGTAGATGTATTTACCACGATGAATCCCCAACACTGAGCAGTCACAATGCCTGTTTGGGTGGCTTTTGCGTTGTTCCAGATACTGTGGCCACTTTAGACAGGCAAAGCAGAAAAGTGACAAAACAGGATGCTACTATCCTGTGAAAACGTCACTTTGGTGTATAAATCTCATTAAAAAGCTGTGAAATTTGGGTGTCTAAAAGATTTTTAATTTGATCCTTTTTTTTTAGTGACACACAGCGATGGAATGTAACTGTGTACATTTACTCAAGTACTGTACATAAGTACATATTTGAGGTGCTTGTACTTTTACTCTCCATTTTATGCTACTTTATACTTCTTTTCCACTTAATTATGGAGGGAAACATTACACTTTTTACTGCACTGACAGCTTTAGTTACTCGTTACTTTACAGACTAAGATTGTAGATACAAAATAGTTAAATTAGCTCCACCTTGACCAACTACAACAGTAAGATGCTGCTTACATATAATAGATCATTAATAATATTTAGGTAATATAACATATAATAGTCAGTTCTGTAGCCATGGACCCCCATCTGTAAATGTTTTTAATTATTTGGATTGTTTAGATTTTATCTATTAAGTTCAATTAGTTTGAGTTCAATATTTTGTGTATCTTGTATTTCTCAACATGTTTCCCAACATGAATTCTGGCAGAGAAATGCTGAATCATTTATTTATTTATTTACTGATCTAAAACTAGTCAAATTTAAATATACTGAGTCTAAAAATACACATCATGTGAACATTTTTCAGTGTAGAATGTAAACTCCCCCCAGGTTGCTTAAACTCCCAAATTCCCAGAGAATATACAGAGGACACAACCTCAGTGTCCTCAGTGGTATAGGTGCAGCCATGAGAACAGTATAACACTCACTGGGGCTGTTTTTCAATGCAGGGCTTTTACTCGTAATGGAGTGTTTTTACACTCATCTGAATCCTTCTCCCACCACTGGTGGCACAAATCCAGGTACATGATGCCGATCAGGACACAGTCATGTTCTGTTTCCAAATCAGAGATGACAGCAGGACTTCAAAGGTCCTCTTAGTACTAGTTAGTGCTGTGAGGTTTCTGAAACAAGTAAAGCCAGAATCCCAACACCAGCAGATCTAAGCTTCTGAGTGAAAGGACACCTGCGGCTGCTGCATTCACCTCCCACTTTAAGTAGAGGGATTTGCAGAATACCAAAAACACAGGGTTGATGATTTATTATGGAATCTAATTAAACGAAATATTGAAGAATTAAGGTTATATATTAAATATTTGTGTAAAAATACGTGCTCTTTTCCCTCACAGACATTGGCAAAAGATCTGAAGGGATTTTCCCCTGCCAGGACGAGATATTTCATGTGCATTGTTGCTAGGGATTTCTTAAATTTGGGAGTGGCCAGATGTATTAACATTTTTTTTTTTACACCCATCAATTGTGCTGGTATTAAAACAGCTATTTTCCTGTTCAACTATTCCGTGTTTGATGTATTACCAGGACTGCAGGGTGCTTTATAAGAGGTCAGAATTTGAATAAATTAATATGAATTTGGAAATATTTCTCATGGCATTACAGGGGTGGGTGCATTCAGTCAAAGGCTTCAAAGCTGCATGTTTGCACCACAAACGTGAGGGAAAATGGTATTTTTCATGCACTTTCACTTTATTCTTCCTTAATCTCATTACTCCCTTGGCTGTTTTCATACCTGTGAAAAAAAAAGCCTGAGATCAATTATATTTGCCTCACTTTTCAAGCGGCTTGTTGTCATTTTGCCATCTGCAGACCAGCATGTCCAGTACAATGTGGTGTATTCACGGAGCCTCTTTGGCTTTCTGAACAGAGAGAGACCCTTTTCTCTTGCTTCTCGCCCCAATTCAGGGCTTTCTTCTCCCTTTTAAGTGGGCTGTTGATGAGGTTAGTCTAATCAGATTAAGTCAACTCACATTGGTCTCTGCAGTTTGTTTTCCCTCCAAAGGCGTCCTGACATCTTCTATACTTTTTCTTTATCCTCCTCTTTGCACTTTTCATCCAGGCTTCCACCCAAAAAAACCTTTTCAGCAGAGGTCCCAATGGACTCCTTTATAAACCGCAGTTCCCCAATGATATAGGTTATTTAGAATGGGTCACTAGACTGCTATACATGGGGAAAGGCCTTTAAAGTTGTGCAGTGACGCATTTGGACATTTCCACTGGTGTCTGTGTGAATGCCAGAGATTAGGTAAACACAATGCACTAAATCAAATTTTGGAAATTGCTGGAACCTTTAATTTGATTCCCAAATAAATGTTTGAGGGATGTTTTGTAAACTACAAGGCTAATGCAATCTCCACTTTTATCCAGACACTTGGATGAGAGTAGTGTTTTCACGGCCAACTTGTTAAATCGTTTTTAAGTGAAATAAATACGATTTTATTGTTTAGATTTCACAACACATGACTGTTATAATCAGTGGATAAAAAAACAATAATCCACTTTGTGTTTTTTCTTGAAAAAATCCCACATAATCTCTACTGTCAAATGAAAACACACGTTGTTGTGAGCATATGTTTTATTTTCTAAAAGCTATGTTTTGGGAAGAATATCCAGAAACCGTGTCATTAAAATATAAAAATGTATTTATTTTTTACATGTGGAGAGACTATGTCCGTAATATTTTAAGATATGAGTGCCTTTATTTTCTGAGAGTTTGATTTTGTCATTTTGTCTCATCTATTCATGTCATCAACTATTCCAACATGATGAAAATAAATGGTCATGTAGGCAGGAAGATCATTTAGATGATCAAAAACGATGTGGTAACAGTAGTGACACAAATGTATAATTACACAATTAATTACGACTGTGTCCTTCTTGATAAAGAACTCCAGATAATTCACTTTTAAACAGATTTAGTAATTGGAGGGAGTCATTAAAGGAAGCAAAAGTTTGATCCCACAGTGAAATCAAGTCTTTTTCTTCAAATTTGATTTGATTAATAAGCACAGATGCCCAGTTAAGAATATACCCCCCACCTGTAACTGTAAAATCTCTGACGTTCTCATCAGTGGTGTGCCGTAACTTGATTCCCCCACTAATAACAGGCTTACAAAGACAATGAGCACAATGAGTACAGAGGAGGTCTTTTCAGATGACTTCAGAGCCCCCCCTGAGAAAAGACATGGCAGCCCACTGACTGAATGGGGGCTGTAGAACCATTTCAAGCTAATGGATCTGAGAGACTGTCCACATAATTACATTACAGCATTTCAGCAGCCCTTTGAGCTCCACGCTTGCAGCCTGGGCACACCACAGCACTTCATTCATATCATAGCTCCACAGTGGAATGTGCTATGACAGATATGGCCCTCTTGGGCACTCTTGAACAAGGTTGCGCTCCATGGGACTGGCAACCCCCTCATCCCTCTGCATACAAGTTCTTCGATTTAAAACAGAGGGTGGGCACTGCAAAGACAAAGGATCAAACGTGGAGGGCAAAGAAAATCTAAAAATCGACTTAGTGTCAAAGAAATTATGTTTGAGTGCAACAATATGCATATTTTCCTGTTAACCTTGATTTGGCCTGTTAATTTTTCTTACTGGCTTGCTTTACACATGACATACAACACATTTTACAGTTCATTATATACGATGAACATGTTTACCTTTTGTAAAAGACATCATGGAGCCAAAGCAATAGTTTTAATTAAGACAAATGCTAGCTAACTGACATGCAGGGTACAAAAAAATATAAATATAAATATGGTTTTGCTTCAGATAGCTGCTAATAAGTTATAAACATCAATGCTGTGCCCATCTTTCATGGTTTGGTTTTTATTTAGCTGAAATCACCTCTCTGTGTCTTTGCAACTTATTGAGTAAAAATAAAAGGTTTCTTGTGCTTTATTCAAGTTTTTCCTTTATATCCAAATGTGGTGTGGTTGCAAATAACCAATATACACACAGAGAAAAATCAGGCAGAAAATCAGCTTTTTATCTCTTTGGTTTAAACTGAGCTTGTGTCTAATCCATTCCAGCCAAACCAAACACATGTAAAAGGAGAACAAGATCTTTCACAGGCTCTGGTGAATACCGCTGAATAAGTCAAACAGACGAACACAGAGCAGAAAAAGGCACATTTGTCGCCACATTAACATACAGACTCCTTTTGATTTATAAAGAACCTCTCCAAACCTTCACAGGCCAAATTATTCAAATTTAGACTGATGTTTTCTCAATTTGTGACCAAAAGCGTGAATTCCACACAAAAGTCACAGTCAATCTATGTCTACAGACCAAGTGGAAAATCCCTCAAACTAACATAACACAAAGCGATAATTTTGAGATTTCCCTCCTTGATAGCCATATTAAAAGATGCCATTGATCTTTTTGTTCAATTTTGTTGGTTGAAGAAATGCTTAGCTCTCTAGTTCTTCGGGACAAAAAAATGACTCCTTTTGTGGAGGAGCAAAATCAATGCAAATTAATCCTTTATTCATTTCCCTGTGAATAATTCAAGTCTTTGCACTTTTGTTTGGGGCCCGTGAGCTAAACAAAATCATAAGAAAGGTGGAAAATGGGAACGTTTATTGGCCAGTGGAAGAGAGAGATGACCCCTCTCATGGGCGACAAAGACTCCTTTATGGCGTTGGTGTGAACCCATGAAGCAAGGGTTTTCCACTCTGACTGACCAGCACCACAGGAGATCCAACACGTGCAAAAATGGTGACCCAGTAAAACCAACTCTTTTTATACCCATAAAGGAGGTTAGAAAACCAAAAAAAAAGCCTCAATCTTTGCCCATTCTTGAGTGCACATTCTGAGGGACGATTTAACAGGCAGAGGAAGGTCAAATTTATTATCAACTTTTTATTATCAACTGAGGAAATGTTTTAAAATTAGATAAAATTCTTTCATTTGGTAACATGAAGATAATTATACATGCATTCATATCCTTGTGCGTAGATTATTGTAATGTATGGTTACCTTGCCTTAAAGGGGAACTCCATCAATTTTACGCATCAAAGTCTGTTTACAGGTCTTGGGCGAGTACTACTGCACATGTGAAAAAAGCTGTATAAAGCTTTTTGTGGCTCCAGAGAGAACTGCATGAAATATGTCGAATAATTGGGGCTGAAGACTACAGGTTGGAAAATGAAAAAAATCTGTGGGTGTAAAGTTACAAGGAGTAACTAAGAGAGCTTACCAGACCTCCAAAGCCTGGTCCTCATCTCTGCTTGAGGCTAGCGGATCAAGGCTACGTTAGCCGCTACTAGCATAACACACCTGAATCTCCGACTGAACTGTTGGTGGCCGAGTTGCATTGTGGGTAATGTAGACACCAGGATTTGACAAGGAAGAAGAATTTGTGGAATAAAAAAGACGAGATCACACTTTTTTTTTTCAAATTGTCCGTCATGAGCCTGGCAATGTTATAGAAGTGCAATGCTAAATCGGTGGAGCACTCCTTTAACAGTCGAGCTGTGCAGAATTTTGACGACTGAGCAAAACAAAGCATTTTCCTCACATCACCCCAGTCTTGGTGTCATTGCCCTGGCTGCCAAATCTCTTTTAGAATACATTTTAAAGTACTATTATTTACATCTAGTATAGAGTATAAAACTGAACTCATTTTATTCACTTTCAGAGATGCTGACTTTGCGAGATGCTGGTGGAGTACCGATCCTTGACTCGACCCTTTATGTCACAGTTTTCTTGCTGAGGCTGAGCTCAGCACATTCCTTCACAAGGCCAGAGGTAAAACAAAGGACACAGACTATCAGGACAAGTTGCTGGGATTCTTTTATGTCTAGAGCACAATAGCAAAGAAAGCTATTGCGTATGTTGGTCATTGCTAAAATCATCTGAATGTAGCAATGACCAGCATACACAATGGTTGAACCAAGGGCCATGGGTTTACGGCGTTTCCATGTTTGTGGTCACCTCGAACATCATTCCATCATCAAAGTCCCCTCTAAACCCCAAACACCACCGCCCTTCCTTTTCCCTCTGATGTGGAGATTCACACACTTCACAGCGCGTACCCTCCCTTTAACTTTTATTTTGGGCCAAACATTGCAGAGGAGACGATTTGTGTCTTTGAAAACACCATGTATCAATCACATCAAAAGCCCAGGAAACAAAAGCGGAGGCTGGCAGCATCAGACAAACACTCCCATTAGTCACTGCACTCTCTTTCACGTGTATCGCATCACGGACGAAGGAGGGGTTGTTTACTCTGGAATATCACACTGTAAAGGCAAAGAGAACCTACCGCCTGGCCCATTCAATAAGCACGGAAACAAGTGGACTACTGTGTAGTCAATCACAATAAACACAGATCAAAGAGCACAAAATGGACTTCTGTTTCATAATGCACCATGTGGCACAACCTTTTTCCTTACAAGGCCCTCACACTCGATCTTCCCACACTCATATACAAACTCACCATTAATAAGGTCTGAAAAGTGTGATTTTCAGCTCTCCCTCTTGTGTTTCTCTTCCTTGTCCCATCCCCAGCCCCCTGCCTGGTGCTGACCCAGCCATCAGACCCGCTCTGCCCCCTCTGTGGCCCCCTCCAACCCTGGGAAGAAGAGGCCCACGCCGGCGCAACGACTGGGGCTCATTAGCAGCGGCCACCTGGAGGCTGGCTGGGGGCTAACAGGGGACCATGGGGGCCAAGGCCTTGATCTGCTGGCTGTGAGCAGCAGTGTGACACACAGGGCTGCTGCAGCATAATATACAGCACAGAGCACCATCAGATATTTAGTACATGCTCCAACAGTCCTGAGTTGATCAAGCTTAATCTGTTTGATTGTTCCCTTAGCAATGGCACACCTCTCTCTGTTAACCCACCAGGAGCCCCCTTTCACCAATTCCCTCTCATAAAAAGCCAGACAGAAAGTTTATAACTGTTTGTGCTGATGGTATCACCGCAGTAGAAACAGTCTGTAAAACAATTATGGAAACGAGTCTTTCTTTGAAGTCTAGCCACCTTATGCAAATTTGATATCTCATCAGCCGCTGAGTGCTGCTTCTCCCTCTTCACTCTGACTAACAAATCACACCCTTGTTTTGGGGGGGGGGGGCTGTTTGCTGCGAATCAGTATTTACTCTATCAGTTATTGGTATGGGGGTGAGGCTGAGGTATGCTGTGTGTCTGTGTGTAATACTCCAATGGTCTGGAGCCCCTGTGGTCAGATGCCCTGGGTCTGGGGAGACACAAAGGGATTCCACTGAAGGAATAGCAAGTCTCCTGAGTCATGTGGCTCTGGTCGCGCAGACTGCATCCATGGGATTCACGTCGCTGTTTGACATCACAGTATCTAAACAACAACCTTTCCAATGGAATTTAGCTTTGGAGTTGCAAACATATGTATAGCGAATTTTTCAAATAGTTTCACATAATGCTGTCCTACTGAGGATCACCTGACCTGATTTACTGAATACATTTGCTCCTTTTAAACAATATAATTGACAGTAACTGAAAAGAAACCTCTAAAACCCACCCAACCAAAGCATGTGACAGGCTTTTTACAATGATAATAATGTGTTATATATATTTTTTAAATCATATGAATCAGGAAAACATTTTAGTGATGTTTACAAGATATCCATAAGACATGATCTTTCAGTCTTGCCCAGGATAGCCACGCTCTGCCTGATCAATTACGTGAATATGATGTACAGTTCCACAAATACATTTCAGAAGATAAAATTTACATTACAACAACAGAAATGTTACACAATCAAGGATATAGGGCATGTTTTACAGCTGCATTTCTAAAACAGAAATCTTCTCATTAAAAAGTCACTTCAACATTACTGTCAGACAGCCAAAACAAACATGGACTCTGTGTTTTTTAAACTGCAGACACAGGAGAATGAAATTTGTCCTCAATGACGTCAAGATTACACAAAACACATAAACACTGCTTTTTAAGAATACCTTTAGTATATCTGCCTAGCTAGAAACAAGAACCTCTGTCTTCATTCTAATTATACTGTATAATATATGATGGTTTTGTATAGTAAATATACCTGAAAGCAAGGTGATTTTGTCCACTCATTTATCATTCATTTGCTTTGCAAAATTTGTTTCCATTGTACTGAAATTTGTGTTGAATGAAACAGTAGGGAGGACATCATGGTTTTATTCAGCTAGTAAAAACAGCAGCTGTGGCCCTCAGGCTCTGTCCTCCTTCAGATCCTTGGTCCTGGGCATGCACTGTGTCAGGTGAAAGAAACCCCAGAGGGTCATCACCGGGACCTATACATTAAATCTAATGCGTTGTATCTAATACTAGCATATATATATATATATATATATGCAGAGACAGGTCATCCTGGTTGCAGAGTTTTAGATCAGTTTGTTTAATCATCTCATGAATGCAAACTTTATGAAATAGTCCTGGGTTTTAGTGAGCATTTGGTTTATCAGATCAAAGAGGAAGAGTCTGGGCTGCTGCTGGTGAATATGGACAATGGATTGGTCATGATGACTGGTAAATCTCAGTCACAGACCACCACATCAAGGACAATTAACATTAGCTTGACTCTCCAGGCTCATCCCTTAAGCAGGATAAAAAAAAAAGTGACCTGCTGACTAAGCACATTCCACCTGCAGCCTGCAGTTCAAAGGGCTCCCATGATGGTCACCCTCTGCACCTCACTGCTCCCCTGCTATCCAGCCACCACCTGCCCTGAGGCAAAGCTCACCCACACCGCAGGTGACCCGGTGCTCCATCAACAACATCCCAGCTCATTCACAACACATGGAACTGCTGACCACTAGCTGAGGCGCTACCTGCCAGCTAAGTGCCTCAGGTGATGTTTGAATGGGCTTCACTTAAGAATTAGCCACACCTCTCCCCCCTCAGAGAGGAGGCATGAGGGAGGCAACATATGGCCGGCTCGGATGAATTCCCCTACTGTTTCAAAAGACTCTCCGGAGCCTTCAGGGTGATCGGAACTTCACGCTCCTCTTTACTAGATTAAGTCTAATAATCTCCCAGTAACGAGACTTTAAATCCAGAGCGGTAAAACACTGGGCCCCAGGGTTCACTTACACACAGTGCATGCTGTTTTCCCCTTAACACTTTATTTTATGACAGCAAGTAAGAGTTAATTCTCCTCATCAACTTTCCCCTCTTCTACGAGCAAAGAGGAAGATTTGTTGATAGTAGGCAGAGATTCCCCAAATGCAAGTTTGATGGATTGAATTGTGGTAACTTGAATCTGTGGGGCATCGCAAAAAATTCATATGTGAATGTTGGTGTTAGAGGACCAAACCATGGATGACAGAATAAATAAAGTCTACATATGAGTATACAAGATTAAAGGAAAATTCCAGTTTATTCCAACTTTAGTAGTTTTAGCTATCATTTCTAATGGTCGTAATAAGATTTTAAGTAATTGCTGAGATCTGGGAACATCAAGACCACAAGCTTTCCCTAACTATAACCAAGTGCTGCCAGGGCTTAAACATAACCATAAAAAAGTTGAATAATGCAGTAGTTGCCACAAGCAGATGTTGTATTACAAGATCAGATATTTTGGCGGAAAACAAATAAATTATGTGTCAGTGAATACTTTAATGATACGCTCAGTATCAACATTTTTGAGAACTGCTAATAAACATTCTAGTAGACACGATTGCGCCACAACAAAGTCCGACAGAGCCAAGAGTCAAGTGGTCAGACAATCAGACAGGTTGTAAACAGCCAACAGTTTTTAGCAAGATTATCTAAGCATCTTTATTTGGAGATAAAACTGAAAAAGAGTGCACCCAAAACTGTATCCAGGCACAACTGTGCAAGAAATGTAAGTCAACTGAGTCAGTCTTGGTGATAACAATGTTATTAGCCATGCTAGCGGCCTCATTGGACAGGTTCACATTTTTAGTTTCGAGTGAAATATCTTGACAACTTTTGGATGGATTGGTGATGGATTGGTACAGATATTCATGGTCAAGGTCCCCACAGAATGAATTGACCTTAACTTTTCATATAGCACCATCGTCAAAGTTTTAATTTGTCCAACACTAATGATGATCCCATCAGCCTTAGCTGTATTTTGTGTTTAGCGCCGATTATACCAGATGTTAGCATGCTAACACGCTAAACTAAGATGGTGAATGCTGTAGTCTACACTAATGCTGTGTCTCAAATCCCGTACTTCCATTAGTACACTTACATGCAGTACACTGTATACACTATGTACTGACTTGTGTAGTGCGTTCATTTTGACAGGGTAGTGTTGTCTCAAATCGAATGCTGCTGTTGTGCGCTTACTGGAAATGACGATCGCAACATGTGACCGCGTCTTCTTCTTTTTAATGGCGGATTGCAACCGGGCGGAGCATTATCGCCAACATTTTACTGCAATTGCCACACGCCGAAATATCTGCCAGCTTGTTTGCTCACTTGACTACAATTCAGTTATATTAAAAATGAATAAAAAATGAACATGCTTTTACTTTTAGCCATAACAATTGCAACCGCGGCCGCCATTTTCATACGTTGGTGGTCCTCCCCTTTCACTATGTAGCCAAGATGGCGACCGTTGAGGGTGAGAAGTGTGCAGCGTTCCACACTCAACTTTCTGGCCGTTTTGTGTACACCATCCGGGTACTTATAGTATACTGCATTTTGCCATACTTGTCAGTGTGAATGCACTCATGCACTCAAAATATTAAGTGTAAGTACGGAAGTACGCGATTTGAGACACAGCACTAGACTTTTTTTTCTAACAATAGGAAGGATGGCCAGAACTACCCACAATAAAATCCACATGCGAGAACTTCTTTGCAGGGTGTCTTTGCAATGTTTATGACTGCAAGTAAGAGAAGAATGTTCCTCATCAACTTTGACAGCGAAGTTTTCTGGATTGTATTATATTACTATTGTTTGCTAGCATGTGTCACCATTCCCTGATGCTAATATCACATACTCTCACTATAACAGACAACAGAGCATGAACAAGATAGCACAAAACTTAAGTTAGCCTTTTTTAGCTTCCCTTCTAAAATAAAAAGAGCTACTGATGTTTAAATCATTCAGTAATATCTCAATACAATTTGTACCATGATCCAGAAAAAAAGAAAACAAAACGTAATATCAATCATATGATGGACAGTAAGCTTATAAAGACAGGATGCTTCAAAAGAAAAAATATTTTTTGTAATATTTTATATATTACAAAAAGATATTATAAAAAATATATTACAGAATTATATATTTATATTTTTATATATCAGATATATATTTTACATCTGATGACCAACAGTGCTAAAGGGCAAAACAAACATCTTGTCTTTGTGGGTAAAATGGCACCATTGTGAAAGTTATCAATCCCCAACTCATACTGACATAAGGACAAGAAATCCCATGGTTACCTTTCTTGAGAATTACTGTTGAGTTCATAATGAAGCAAGGACTCCCACTGGAGTGTTGATTAGGCAGATGCCTTCACTGGGCTACAGGGCCGAGCGTCAGGCCCGTCTCCTGCCCTCCAGGAACTCAATTTATTCATTCACTGTAATTCATGGCCGACCCCGACACAGCCCGGGATGCTGCACCCTCTCTCCTCTCTACTCATTTAATTTGGAGCTGAAGCAGCGGAGGCAGGAAGGAACCCCAGCGATGGAAGATATTAGACTGTGAGGGGCAGCCTTGAATAGGAAATCCACCCTGAAAACAGAATTCACATTAGGTAGAAATCAGTCGAGGGCCTTCTTATGATGCTCAAGGTCTCTCTGGAGCTGCTTCATTGGTATTGAACTGATATTATTTGGACTTAGAGCACTGGTTTCCAACCTTTTCAGCATATGTCCCCTTAAGCAAGGTCTATGTATGTCACAGGTTTAGTATGTCTATGAGTCTTGAGCAGTTCAACTAAAGAGTGTCTCTCCCTTTACAATGTGTTTAATTTAAATCATGTTTAGTGGCCTGAAGGGCTTAAAATATCCAGTTTTTCATACAGAAAAAGGAATTAGTTGATAAGTCAGAAAAAATAAACATAGTTTAATGTTGGAGAAATGATTTTCTCCTGTTATTAATCTCATGACCCATCAGATTTATCTTGCAACCCCTTTGTGGGGGCCCTTCTCACAGGTTGGGAACCACTGACTTAGCGAGGGATTCTTGAGGGAATAGTAAAACATTTTGGGAAATATTTATGTTAAATAATATGTCTGTATGCTAACGCTAAATATGAAGCTAGAGCCAGGAGATGATTAGCTTAGCTCAACTTAGCATACATACTTGGAGCAAGGGAAAACAGCTAACCTGGCTCTGTCCAAAGATTTAAAAAAATACACCTACCAGCACCTCTAAACAAACAAGATATAACATGTTAATTTGTGCGCTTTAGTGGTACTGGTAGGCATATTTTTTAACTTTGGACCGAGCCAGGCAAGCTGTTTCCCCCGCTCCCTGTATGCTAAGCTAAGCTAACTGTCTCCTGGCTGTAGCTTCATATTTACCATACGAGCAATATCGATCTTCTCATCTAGTCAAAATGCCAAACTATTACTTATAAATCATGTAATTATGCTATATAATATGTAAAATGATCAAGGCTGCTGTTATGTGATTCGCAAAGTCATTATCCCGCTATGGGGCATTTCAACAAACACCCAAAGTTCAAGCTTTGTATCTTTGTTACTACTTTTGAGAGAAATTATTACCCCTGTAATGTGATCCACACAGCAACACAACAGCAATTTGTGGGAACATGTAAAGCTGAAAATTTCACTTTAAAGATCATTTTAAAAATGACAGATTACAAAACGTAAGTAGTAGGTTATGTCAGACTTGTCTTTGTGGTCATATCAATAGTTGTTCTACTGTAGTTGTTTACTTCAGATTTTGGTTGTTTCATTGCTTCGGTCCCTGCATCAGGTCAAAAAGAGTATGTTTTGGTTCTGCTCTGAAAAACATGCTGAAGACAATGGCATTCCAGTCTGGAGACAACCAAGGCCTCCTCACCAGGAAAAGGGACCAAAACGAGGTTTCTCGGCTTGATGGTGTCTCTTCCGACCTTATGCCAGACAGCCGACTGGAAATGCCAGGAATGCTAGACCGCTGCTCGATAGGAGACCATGTTCCACTTATTGGCTACTGGTGGGCAGAGCCACGGGGACAATGTCCAAGATGAGTTCCCACACAATAGGAACAAGACATTTATGACTCTTCGGCCTCGGAAAAAATGAAAGGTTCACACTCGGGACACTCACGGCTCTCGTACTCCCACTGACACACTGGGAGAGATGCTGGTCTGGGCAGTCACCGCTCACATTTTTGGACTGTGTCTGAAAGGCTGAAGAAAAGGTCTCCCCTGAATCCAACCAGGCTGTCCCATTTGGGGTGATTTAAATGGCCTGTTATTACCTTTCTCAACTATTGTCTCTCCATTGGCATCCTACTCTTACGATGCTTTTAATTATTAGTTTCACCAGCACTCAATAGACAGGAGCCAGCAGAATCCTGGCTTGGTATTTCACTGGCATGTAAACATTACTATTGATAACCCAGGCAACCAAAGTGAGAAATTCAGACTCACAAGCGCTCTGTGAGGCAAATTTAGGCACATGTTCTGTGTATAAACTGCTGCTCCGTGGTTTTTGAGCATCCTTGATGAACAAGATATAAAAAAATCAAGACAAAATAACAATAGCACTGCACTAAAAATCTAGTAAGTGGAGAGGAAAGATGTAATAAGAGGGCTCATCAATTTATAAATGGGTTTTTCCCCCCCTGTTATGCATTAATTAATAGTTTTACTCCAAAATAAATGACAAACTATTTGAATAAGTTACAGATAGGGATCGGAGAGAGCACAAATATGAAACTAAATCCTCAACATTTTAGTGGCATTAATCAATGAACAATAGTGGTAAAGGTACTCAATTTACTTACCCAAACATACAGTCATGTGTAAAGTAAACGTATTGCATTTAAAAGCATATAATTGTTAGTATTAAAGTGTACATCAAAATTAAAAGGTTAGTCATAGTGCCAGTGTGTTTATTGATTACTTGAATAGTGATAAATATAAATAATATAATATAAATAGTCTATGTGTGTAGTAATATGTATCTATAATACCTGATGTATTCTAGGGTTTAAGACATTTGCCTTAGTCTGAGGACAGATTAACATGTTGCAGGTTATAATTTCAAATTACTCAGTCTACAGTCTAAATACAAATTAACTGTAATAAATTATTAAATATAGTGATAATCATGCATCAAGTATGCAAATGACTGAAGAAAGAAACTATATTTAGCACTTCACAAGCTGGGGACAACTTTAAACATAATTTCTTTATTCTATTATTTGCATACTCTAGTCTCATTATTTGATCTCAGAGTGGTCATTTTTGTGGGCTCAGTCAGCCTGCAGCTCTGTGTTGAGACAAACTCACTCATGTCACCTTAAAGCCTTCAGACCTGGAGTGCCACCTACTGGCGTCACATCAGGAAAGCAGGGAAAGCAGGGAGTTGCACAGATTCATAATTTAAAATACATTTTAGGTGATCAGATAGAATAAATCTAGGTTTCTTTGGCTTCTGGGAAAGAGATACAATTCTACAGTAAACATTTCTTTGTAATATTGATTTAAAATATCTATATGTACACTATATGATTCCATAAATGTTATTTTCCAGTTGAGAATTTCAGTTCCAAATGCTCCTTTTTTTGCTAAACAGAAAGGTGTGTAATTAGTTGCACCTATTAGTAAAAGCCTCTTCTCATGCTCATTACACCTTCATACTGCCAATTAGGAGCGTGGATGTACCAAAACCTTTTCATGAGTCTCTCATTTCCTCACTGATATCCATTGTACTCTTCAGCTGGTCCACTGCTATTTGAACCCCATATCCAGACCTTTCCCAATTAGACCCACCTTCCACTTTGAGGTTTACTTACTTCAAGACGAGGGAGAAAACAAATGGTCCTTTAACAAATGGGCCCCATTCTCTTGTTCACATGGGGAAGTTTACCCACATCTGTCTCGGCACCTAACCCCTGGAAGAGAAGGGGTCAGTGCCAAGGCCAGAGGTCAGCACTTGTCCCACTGTGAGCCAGAACCAACATGAACCCCAGTCGAACACTGCGGTCAGCGGGAAACAGTGCCCAGTTGGTTCTTAGGGCCACGGATGTGTGAACTGAACAGGAGTTGTGCTTTGAGGCGGCTTGCCGCACGGAAGCGTTTGAAAGGGACTCTTACGGTTTCTTAATTAAGTACAGAACAAATAGTTGTCCTGCTTTGTCGCGTCTTTTCTGCATCATCAATAGCATGGACACAAATAGAAAACAAAGCTGTGGTTTGAGAATTTGCAGGTGTGCACGGATGCGTGTGAAGCTGCTGGAGGGAGTGCCACCATGCAACAAAAACAAAACAAAACAAAAAAAATCTAGTTTATGTGGCACTCAAGGGGGGAGGTCTGTGTGAGAACAGATCTAGTTAGGAGCGTCACAACAGATCTGACAAAACAGGCGGCCAGGTCAGGCCAGGCTTGCTGCAGTGACCCAGCAGTATTCAACCAAATGATAAAAAAAACAGCAGTCTCGCTCCCTCTCCCTGTTACTCCCTCTTTCTCTTGCTCGCTTTCTTTCACTCTTATCAGCAAGCCACCATCCATAATTGACCTGATTCCCAGATTTCTGTCCCTCTGACCACCCTTGCCGTAGCATAAAAGTGGGCAGCATAGGTGGCAGAAGACTGCCTGGCTGAAGGAAAAAGGAACGTAAAAGAAAGTATTCTTCTAACGTCTTGAAAGAAAAAGGAAAATCAGCATAATGACCGCGCTCCCCTACTACACATTCACTCTCTCTCACACACACACACACACACATACACACTCTCCTTCTCCATGCAGGCCCTCCTCCCACTCCCGTCCGCATCCAAATCTTGATTAACCTCCTCTCTCACTCCCCCTTTCCCACCCACTCACATTCACACATACACATGGACACAAAGTGCCTCGGAGGCCCCCTGACAGATGGGGAGAGGGGTTTCGGGGGGTTCCTCTGAACAAATGGCACCCTGGTTTAGTGTGGTGTTGTCAGGGTTTGAATTGATCCCCGGGACTACAGAGGCTTCTCTCTGCCAGTGTGTCACAATGGCAACAAGTGTGTAGAGCTGGGAGCAAGCTTGTACAGGCATGGGACCCATACCTCATGAATGATAGCTTAGCAAATGGCCCTCTTTTCACTGGCTTTCATTGTAGGGCCATCTCTCGTTTTCTTTCATACCCTACTCAAAAAACTTGCCCAGCTTTGTTAGTTTTATTGGGTTTGATTGGTTTGAGATTCTGAAACGTGTTGGTTTTTGTGTGATTTTGTATGTGTGAACTTTGGAGTAGAACGGGGGAGTGTGTGTGTGTGCGCGTTGGTGGTGTTTGGGGGGGGAGGGGGTATTTTTGTACATTTTTGCTTGTTAAATTGATGGGCGCTGTGGTCTCACGGTATGGTCTGTGGAATGATGTAAAGCTATCTGTCATTGGCCAAAGCCAGTGAATGTGATTCAGTTTTATATGAATAGCACTTCCTGGGAGGTCGTGATGTTTTTCACTCTGTGAGATAAACACCATGTGTGCAATTTTCACAGCTTTCCATAAATTCAACCAGATACACAGCGATGAGACTTTCACACAGTTATAGCAGCTATATATCCTTTCTTGTCAGCTCAGATGCTCCTAAAGACTTCCTTAGACTGCGTAATTGCTGCAAGTAGCATCCTGTTTGTTCAGAAAAGGCATAAAACCCCAAGCATTTACTTTTGTCTTTTTAGTTCAAAAGTCGTATTTTTGTCTAATATGGTCTTGTATATCAGCATAATGAGCCCCTGTCTCATCCAGAAGATAAAGCCTGGCTGAAAGTCCACCGTGACCCCTCAGCTGACCCCGGGTAGCAGTTTACAGGCTCAGGAACAATCGTCCCATTGGTAGATAACAACGGCATCATCCCTCCAGGCTCATTTCATCACTGTCACTTCTCCTCCGTCTGGTTAATGTTTCACTAGTCCTCTATTTTTTCCTGCGACAGAGGGGGAGAAGGAAAAGGAGCAGAGGAGGCTTGGTTAATCACAAAAGGACAACAGAGGGTGATCGATTGATTGGTAAACAAACAGGATGGGCAGGCAGCGGCAGAGCAGAAGGGACCCGGGGAGCTGAGCCTCCTTATCCTCAACATGTGACATCTCCATCCATCATACCTCATTATCATAGCTGTATCAAGAGGTGTTGATGGGGCTGATTACCTGCCTGCTATCAAATCTCAAGATGCTACGAAACAAGGATGAGGTTTTCAGCCTGCATAACCGTGGGGTTTTCTGTGTTGCTTTTTGTTTTTCTAAGGATTTTGAACATTCATTGTTAGATGCACAGTAAATAAGTATCCACTCACAGATAGCTCTGACACCCATGCATTTATTTGTTTTATCAAACCACAGGGGCAGCCGGAAGTCACTCACAAGAGACAGATTAAAAAAGAATGGTCAAAATCAGAGCAGCAGAGGCCAATTTATCCTGACCTTTAGTCTCTAAAATGGGTCAGGCTCCAAAAATGCTCAACCCTACATGTGGCATAACACATATAGCATCTTTAATTAGACCAATGGTCACTTCTTTCAAACCCACCCTTCGAGTTTGAAATGCAGGCTTTCTGTTAACATTTTAAATCTTAATCCCAAGCTGAGGTAACCCTGATTACATCATCAGTGTTATTTCTCCAAACTCCCACAGAAGACATTAAACTACTGTTTTCACAGGCTGAATAGTACTCCTCGTGAAGAGTAAACTGAACGTCATGTGTAAAATTGGTGGAATATTCCTTTAAAGTGAACTTTATTTTAATACCTCGGCTACATGATAGCAGGTGTTTCATGTCTTCCAGGTCAACCTGTGACCACAAAAGGCTCTGATGTGAAGCCCAGTTCAACCTGTTCAAGAGTCTGAGAATTTAATCATTAGTCTTTGTTGCTTAACTCTGCTGCTGCAAGTCAGTCACGTGGTGCTGGTAGATACTGCATGATGAAAGTGTCTGAAATTAGCATTTGCCGATATGCCAAATGTCAGTAAAAATTGTCTTTGGTGGATAAATCTGTAATAGCCGACTGTCACATTCTCTTTTGGAGAAAATGCGATTTCAAAGCCTTGGCTTAACCAAGCTCTTTAAGATGGATTGCAAACATGACCCTGTGAACGTGCAAGTTTGATTCTGTTCAGTGTCTACTTGATGAAATAGCTCTGAAATTGGTAGGATTGCATACAGTATATTATTTATTTTGGCTGGGGAAAATCAAGTGCAAATAAGTGAAAAACTTAAGTTGGAACGCCTTTTAACTGTTTAACAAATAGGCCACACCCCAGGCTATGGCCTGGGTCAAAGAGCAAAGGTACACATCTCATACATACCAAGGTGTCAGGACGATGTGCTCCCTTGCTCGCTTTTGTGTCGTCCACTCTGCATAGCAATGGCAAGAACATTGCAATATGTTTGAATTGTTGAGGTGGAGGGGCAAGCGTGTATTGTTGAAGAGGCAAGGTCTGCATATTAAGAAAACACGGAGGGAGAACAGGCAACTGAAATGGCCTTTGAATGAGAATCAATTAATTTTCATTTACCTCCATTAGCACTGGGCAGGGATTTGCATCTGTGAACCCATTGCCAAACTGGCAGTGGCCTTTTTAGTCGAGGGAGAGAGCCACATTAAGCTAATGATGGGGGGCAGAGGGAGAGACAAAAGGCTGTATGTGTGGTAGGGGAGGCCTGGCC
The DNA here is from genome assembly GCA_008360985.2 of Macquaria ambigua. Taxonomy (NCBI): domain Eukaryota; kingdom Metazoa; phylum Chordata; class Actinopteri; order Centrarchiformes; family Percichthyidae; genus Macquaria; species Macquaria ambigua. The sequence continues at coordinate 140,749 of VMKM01000580.1, read as the reverse complement.
GTCCTCTTCTCTCATTAGCACCACAGTGCCCTGCGCTGCTGTCACACAGCGAGCCCTCACAGGCAGATCATTAACCACTAGCTGGGATGTGAAAAATATTCTGCCTCACAATAAAAAAAAAAGGGTATTCTCATCTATCAAGCACACATTTTTTTTTATTTGACTTACTTTTACGGTCTGAAATGCTGCATATAGGAGCAAAATACAGAACATACAATAGAAGCGCTGTTATATTGGGATAAATTAACCTTAAACATAACATAACATGTGGATATGTTCCTCTAAAGTGATGACAACATTCCTGAGTGGTAAGTGAACAAAAGGAATAAGAAAGGGACAAAACAGGAATATCAAAAGGAATATTACGTCTACTCTCATTATCTCTGCCAAGTGCCCCTGAGCGAGGTACTGAGTCCTCAAGAGTAGCTACTAGGGTGCTGCACTGTAGCTGAACAAATGTGTGTGCATGTGTAACTAGAGAGAGATACACAAAAAGGCTCATTTTAGCTGCCTCGGTAACAAACATCGCTTTCTACAACACTGTATAGTGTGTACAATACAGTAATCTAGATGTTTAACTGCATTATATTTTGCTTGTAATGATTGTATAGGTATCCTGCATACAGTGAAATTTACTCCCACAATACACCAATAAAGTCACCATCTGCATGTTTTAGGACGCTGTTTCAAGTCTGCTGTAATCACTGGGGACTCATCTATGTACTGACTATTAAAAAAATCAAATTCTGAAAAGAACAACCATGTTTTAGGTAATTGCCTGATGCTCTAACCCAGAGAAACGTTTACGAATGAGCAGGTACAGAGTGACTCACTGATATTTGACAAACTACACAGCTGATGGAAGGACAGGTTGAAGAAAGGTCAGCAGTTCTGCGTCTGTATGAGTAATCCAGATGAGAAAGTGGCCAATTTACACTTGTGCATCTTTTTTTTTAACCAAAAGAAGAGTTAAATACATAAAGAGGAATAAAACAACCAAAGCAAAGATTAATAACAGAGCATTATCACTTAAATTCTTCCAGCTGCAATGAAGCAACCTCAAAAATTCCCATCATCCCATCAATGTATCCTCAAAATCTTCACATTTCCAGGTTTTTTCATGTGACATTGGCAACACATGCTGTGCTCTGTAGACTCTGTATCTTAACTTTTGACAAAACTGCCCAAGACCATGTTGATGTCATTCTTTTAAAATTACTCATAGCATGCATACATGCTGATAAAAGGCTAAGTTAACAGTGATGTAATGCTGTTGCTTTTAACTGACTGACAGCAGTTGCTAATAGTCATAAGAGTCATTTATACACTAAGTACGTATAGAGTTTTCTACAGTGTGTGTTGTTTTTCAGCAGTGTACACTACATCTAATGTTGGATATCATCAGAATCATCAAATAAGCTTTGAACGAGGTTTCGATTTACTGTAAGTTAAGCATACTGCAGATCAGGAAAAAAATCCTGTTCTTCCACAAGGGTCCAAACATAAGTGAAACACCACATTTACAGAGCTAAAATATGTAATTGCAGAACATATAACATAAAATTGTGATGATTCTGTGGCTACTTCAGTCTAGGCACTAGTGCAGTGATCCATCCCAAGATGACAAATCCATGGAGGAAATCCACATCTACCTAAGACTGTGATAATCTACAGCTTTGATTGTAGGTAACTGAAGCTGCAGGATCAAAACATGGTAAGAAAATGTCACCCAGACTGCACACATGCAGTCTCAAATCATTTGTCTGAGAATTTAGTTTACATTCCCTAATTTTCAATGTGGGAAATAGCTGCACGTCTGTGGAGGAGGGTCAAATTAAAACAGGATTAGACAAGAGGGCCTGGTCCTCTTATTGCAGCACTACAGTGCAGAGCCCTGCCTCCACGTGTAGGGAGGAACCTAGACAGTATGAAATGGAGCGGAAGGTATGAGCAGAGAAGAGGATGAAAGACAAAACGGTAGAAGGGAGCAGACAGGGTCACAGATGTGACATTACACTAACAATAGGAGCGGCGGGGGTAAAAGTGTGCAGACATCCCATCTTGGGCAAAGCTGTCTCCCAGCTGTTTGGTTCACCTGTCTATTAAAAGGGAACATATTTCTTGGTGTCTACAGAAGGAGAGACAGATTTATTGGGCCTACAAGGGGGAGGCCTTAAAGTGGATTGGTTATTAGACAAGGGCCAATAAATCACTTTTCCTCTTGTTTTGGGAGGTCTGACTCTCCACAAGTTTGTTGATAAGTCAGAACAGAAATAAACTGGAGTTGTAAGCTCATCACAAGTGTAGCGGATTCATAAGGAAATTGTTAATAGCAAGAAAAAATTAAGGGGTTATGTGTCAAATTTTAGATGGACCTCTATCTGGGAACATGGAACACATGGTGGGAGCTTTACATTAAAGCCCAGACAGATATTGAAGTGACCTCCAGCCCTTTCCTGTACTCAAGCGGCCCCATTCTAAAACAAAGCGGACATGACAAGAGGAGAGGGGAGAAATCAGATGGCTTAATTGTTCCTTGACAATTAGACCATCACTCAAGCGAACATTGAGCAACCCAGCAAAAGTACCAAAGGGAGGAGGCAGCTGAAGAAAGGGATGAAAGAAGAGGGCACTAAAACACCCACTGAGTGAGAGGGAAAGAGGGAGAGGGCCCTGCTATTGAGGGCCCGACAGGGCAAAAGGAGCAGAGAGCAGTTTACAATCCTGTACAGTGCTGTTCTGCTCCATTAAGTGGCATGGAGGGCAGGGCTGGGACAATGGGCTTCTGTCCCTGAGGAGAAGGCCAGCAGCTCCAGAGGAGTCCTCCTTTTCAGCCCATATGGTTGTGGCTGCCTCACAGGATGCGCGGCCGCATGCTCAGCATCTGGACACATCAGGTCCACCGTCTCTCCTCAGTGACCACTGCAGCATTAGGGAGGGCAACAGGGTCTCCCTGGTAACACCGTAGTGATACTCAACGATTCAGGGCAGCACTCAGGAGATTAAGGAAAGGAAGTACTTCTGGATGGAGTGAAATCCCAATTTTGTTGGATTTAGAGTCACAAAAATCACACAGCAGATGCCCCAACAGGTCTGATACACTGGGAGCAAGAAGAATTAGCCCCATGCAGCTAACAAGCTTGGTTTAGTCAAAAGAAGCTTACAAATACATCCAATATAACCTTTGTTTTACTGGACAATGTTTTTTTATTGGACAAAGTTAGGTTTTTTTTCAAGTGCTGCTATTCACTTTTAAATATCATGTGAAATTACAGAAGTTAACACTGTAATATTTAATAATTAAAGACACGTTTCCTGATTGTGAACAACAAAGTTCCTAATAGCCTGCACACCATTCCAGATTTTTTTTCATTGAGTTGTACACTTGTACTTTTTTCAACAAATTTTTATATGTATGTCAAAATTGCATACATATAAAAACACCACACACACTTTTACAAAAGCTTTTGTCCAAAAAGCTTCTTTTTTCAAGAAACGTCCAAATGCTTCTAAACACAAGCAGATGCATGTCTAAACCATTTACATTACTTTAGCTAGTGTATTTTCCTCTATGCTCAGAGCAACTGTGACTTCTGTCCTCTTTGGACCAGTGACAAAGAGCTGTCAGAATGATGGATTATGAAGCTGCTGCCTGAATTTCAAACAAGGAACCTGCCTTTTCTCCTGTCCACCCTTAAACAGACCCACAAACCCCCCAAAAGAGAAAAAAATATAAGCCGAGCGACCGAGAGAGAAAAGAAGTTGGGGGTGAGCCTGAAGAAGAAGAATCTTAACAAGTGTTTACCCTCTTTCTGTTTCCAAGCTGTGGAGCAATAACCTACCGTAGCGAAAGGCAGTGCCTGATCCAGGAAGAAAGGCCTCAGCCTGCAGGGTCAGGGGTCACTAACTCTGCCATTGTCTCTGACAGGGCAAGCACACTCCAGCTTTTCTCCGGCTTTCAAAGGCCTGTGATGGGGGTGGAAAGATAGGCCTGAAAACACTGGGTCAGGACCAGGGGCTCTATGGTAGTCGGGGAAGAAAGATTTGGACCCCAAAGGTTAAATGAAGAGCGAAAGGGCCCTTCTGTCCAATTACTGAGGGACAAATGCTCTCTGTGACCCATCAGGGTCAAAGTTCAGCGGAGCCATTGGTAGCGGCACACTCTGGCTTTTTGTGGATCAGATGAGATGAACCTCCGCTGTGTTTATCTAAGTGACACCCTGACCAATAGTAAAAGTATAAATAATTCGGGGGCTTGTGTGCTGCCACTTACCAGAATTAATTTATAGACCAGGGCTGCAGCAGGTCAAGCTATTTAACACAACACTTGCAAGCTGGAGCAATTAATGAAAAGGCTGAGCATTCATGGTGTCTTTCAAAGGCAAAATGAATAAAATCAGGAATTAGGATTAAGTAGTGAAATAAGAAGTAAATAGTATAGCTTTGATCAATTCTAATATATTCTGAGTTGCAGTCATGGAAAAAAGAAGTTGTACAAAGTTATGCGTTGATGAATGAAACCCACCGTCAACTCCCCCTTCCCAAAGCTTTCAGCCAAGCCGGTCAGTAGTTCTCCTAATCATGTGCCCATCTCAGTCTCAGGCGGCACTTGTGGTGTTAATACCTGCTGGTACAAAGGCCCAGTGGAGCGGCATAGTGAGAGTGTCGCATATCCGGAGATGGCTGGATTAGACTGTTCCTGAACCACTTCCTCCTGAGCCCATGGGCCGCCAGGGATTATGTCAGTGAATTTAATCATCTGCACTTGTTAGGTTAACAAGCAAAGTACAATCATATTACAAGATTCAGCCAAAGTCCTTTCTTTTTCCAGGCTCTTGCACGGCAACGAAATCCAGACTTAGTCCTGAATTCACAGTATTATACTTTCTGTTTATCTTCTCTTTATATATCGTTCACCTGAAAATGATATGTTTCTCTTTGTTTTGAAGGTTGGCTTGTAGGAGACTCAAATTACAGACGAACTTCTCAATCAGGGTTAAAAAAGTTATGTATATGCTTAACAGGCAGTTTCTTTGCATTCATTTGGCATTATTTAGATAAAAATTAAGTGCAGTAGAGTGGGGGTTTCTGGCACAATTTCACCTTCTCCTGCAAAGTGCGTGGAGAACGGAAAGCAGCTACAAGTGTGGCTGGACCCCTTAAAAATTACATACAGGACATTCACTTTTAAAACAAAACTGAATCCCTTGTTCATACAAATCCCACTAAACCCTGGCACCGCTGTAAAATCTCTCAGAAAATCCAGAAATGAACCTGAGAACAATCCATCAAAGCCCTGAGATGCGGCCGCGTGGAAAACACTGAGCGCCATGAAAGCTTTAAATCTCTTCCTCTGCAGAATCCATTTAGCATGGCTCTGCCACACTCCACCGGGGGGGTGCTTGGGCTGGATACCAGGCGTGGTACCACAGGGATAAATTATGCATCCAGTGTTTGTGTGTGTATATCCTTGCTTGTGGTTTCTGTGTGTGTGTGAATGTGATGTAGAGGATTTTCCTCTTTCTGGGACTCCTCTCTGCAGGTCCTCTCCGTCCATCATGAGCCAGCATAAGCCTGTTGGACACACATCGGATGGGTGAAGGGGAGGCACTGGGAGTGAGCCAGGCTCCCAGGGTCTTACAGGCCCTTAGAAGGAGCAGGATGACCTTTAATCACGGATCAGGAGCCCGGGCTGCAGCTGGAGGCCCACAGGAACCCTGATTATGCCGGAGCCCCCAGGTCACACTCCCAGCTGGCCGTCCACCTTGAGCCAGGACACTGAGGCAGCCTTAGGCCAGATGAAGCACTCAGTGCAGGCATGAGGTGTACATTTATGGTGAAGTCTTAACATGAATCTGCAAGATCTTCATCCACGCAGTCTGAATAACATCCACAGAGTTTTGATCTGATTCTGTCATGTGCCAAACAGCCCTCCCTCACATGAGGGTTTTATTGGATTTACTACTCCTCATACTCAACTTACACTTTGTGTATCACAATGGAAGATCAAAAGCAACAAATCAAATGTTCTGGCTATGATTTAGTGAAAAACTTTTGGGTGAACTTGCTTTCATTGTTATCATGACTGAAGGTAGCGCCAAGGCGGATGGATGCATTGGAGTGATGAGATGTAAAAATGAAAGAAATGAGATGCTGAAAGCTCCACTATTTGGGGGTCAAGGTATTTGCCAGACAAATCAGCACTGAATTCGCAAACCCTTGGGGTGAGCACTCACACATTTTGTTCTTGCATTAAAATGATAACAACAGTCCACTTAAGGGGTACTCCAAAGATTTAGTATTACACTTCCATAAAGTTGAGGGACATAGATATCCTGACCTTTAGTAGTGTGGGTGAATCTCCAAAAATAATGGATCCTACATTTCCCAAAATACTACTCAATAACATATTTCATTAGACCTACCCTGCGTCCTAAATATCCACTTCTTTTAAGGTTTTTTTTAAAGCTCCCTCCAGAGCCAGAAAAGAAATTATACAACTGTTTCCACAGGCTGAGTAGTGCTCCTCCTAACGAGTAAACAGATTGCCATGTGTTAAATCAGTCCAATCAAGTTTTGACTCACAGGAAGGAAGCAGATACCCAAACACCCACGTGTCTAAGTGGACTGTTGCTGTTAATCTGATAAAAGAAAATGCCAGATGAAAATGTGTGAGTGTGCTTATTTGTGAATTCTATGGATCTTTGTTCCTGACTGGTTGCCCCCTGTTGATGAACTCTGTTCATCTAAGTTGTGCTCTACCTGCACATTCTGGTTTTGTGCTTCAGATCCAACCTTGACGCGTTCTTCCTTTCTCTCTTGCTTTCCCAATCTTTTTATCTAATAGAGGCAAAAACAACAAGAACATTCACACCAACTAGCCCTTTCTGTGCCAAGCAGCATAAACCAGGCCCTGCCCTACACACAAACACACATTCACACACACACACACTCACCACACACAACCTTTCCCCACAGACACGCTACAACACACACTCCTGCCATCTAGGGGAATGCAGCCCCCTCCTCCCACCCTCTCTACATCACCCACCCCAAGGATTAGCCCCCTACCCCCACCTCTCTGCACACTACCATCCCCTCTTGCCCTATTATCATATTTGATCCACAACTACTAACCCCCCCTCCCTCCCCCCCTTTACGTATTCACCCTCCCACATGCACCACCAGCAAGGCATGCCCCCTTTTCTTTGGCCACTCTCAGGGAGAAGAAGAGGAGGATGAAGAGGCAGGGGCTTTCATGGGGAACAATCTGCCAGGGAGATGAAGAATGAGCGGGCACTCAATTAAGGGCTGCCCATTGAGCCTGCGGAGTGAGCCTGAATGTGGGTCCCTCCAAAGGAATGGAGTCCCATGAATAGATTGTGGGCCTTCATGAAATATTAAAGAGCGGACGGATTTCCCACAATATTTGTACACCTCCCTTTGTGGGGATTTCTCCCTCCATTGAGCCTGAAACTGTTAACACATCCGCTCTGAAGCACGGCCCGCAGACTGTGCTAAAGAGCCCCGTGGTCCGAGCATCAAACGCTCCCCACCCTCACCTCTCTCTCCCTGTTGCCCTGTCTGTCTCTTTCCCTTTGTCTTTCTCTCCCTATCTCTCCATCCTTCGCTTTCTCTCTCTGTCTTCTTGCCCATGAGCTATTCATGGAGGGGATTACAGCAGTTTTAATGACCACCTGTCCTTGCTCCAGCACTGTATTGTGCCATGCCAGGCCAAGCAGCAAGCAGCCCCGTGGTATTAAAGGGTCATATTGCTAACTGGTGACCCTTGTCTCCACCAACAGAAGCCTAGACAGCCAAAGCCACAATCGCTCCAATCATTAATCACCTCGAACCTAACCACAGCTTTAATATGCAGAATGATGAACAAAAGTGGCTTTAGCTTGCCTTAATCAACGTGCTTATTTGTATAAAACACTGCATTACTGTACTGAATAGCGACCCAGCAAAAGTTAACAAGTGCTTCCTTCTAGCGTACTCATTTTGTCACCTTTTTTGTCTCTGCTCTTTACTCTCTCTCTCTCTCTCTCTATCCATCTCCCTCTCTCTCTCTTTCACACACACACACACACACACTGGGATCAGGCTGAGTGGAGCTGTATGGAGAGCGAGGGCTATGTGGTTAAGTAGGTGGTTAAAGCTTCCATTAGCATCAGAATGGCCACATATTCCTGCCATGAGTCAACATTAGTTCATGTCAGAATTGAGGGGTTGAGGACGGGCCACAGACTAAGACTCTCGCTGCAACCGACAAGTGTACTTGGTTCATAGTTCGATTCTTTCACGGGGTCTAGATGATGACTGTATAAAGTGTGTGAAGTGTAATAAGAGAGTTACTGGAGCTCAGTTTACGGGTCGGTCCTGTGGGTATTCAGTGGTTGTGTCAGTGATGTTGACATGAAAGCCATTTTCCCTTTTGAGCCAATTTGGACCTGTATGTATTTGTTCATATTTAACTTCTTGAACACAAATATTACCAATATTTTCCTTACATTTTCACTTGTGATGATCCAGCGTGACATTTTCACACATCTCATACTGTACTGTATTCCTCTGCACCTGCTTGTTCTAGTGCCTAATTGAGGCCATGAGTGCCAGTTGTATTGAGCAAAATATTGACATTATTATTATAATCATTTAAAGTATATTAAGTATAAAGTATATTATGATTCTAATTCTGAATTTGCAGATGCAGACTTGTGACTTCCCTGTAGTGGAGCATGGCATAGTTGGTATCTTTGGAAACCATTTAAAATAAACTTCTATAGATTCGACCACTTGTACACACAACACACACACATACTTTTGTAGTGATGGACCTGCTGCTGGGTTGGTGTGGTTGAAGAGACTCAAATGATACTGTGGTATCAACATTATACCATGCTACTGAATAATAATGATAGTCTTTCTGCAGCCATATCTCTGCTCAGAGGTCAGCTTACTCTATAATGAAGGTAAACCTTTAATCAAAGAAATAGTCTCTATGTAAAGTTGAATTTTTAAATATAATTTTTGAGCACCACAAACAAAATTCCATTAGGCCTCCATGGGCCTTTCTCACGGAAGACATTTTGGCAGGTCACAGTAGGAAAAGCAAAGGTGTAAATAATCAAATGAATGATTGCTGAATTCCATTTAGCTGCTTCAGTTTCAGGGTCCTGATACCGTCACACTGCCATGGCTTACTGGGACACTTGAATAGAACGAAGCTATTGTTAATGTTACTAGTAAAACATGTACTTTTTCTGCTATTTACAAGTCTAAATGTCTGCTGAAAAGGGCCTGAAATAATAAGCAATATTAAAGTAACTGAAAGCAATGAGCTGTGACAAGTTGAAATGTCTGCTGTAAAAAAGACCTTTTGCACTGGGGAGGTGGAAGAAATCTTAGAGACAGATATTGCAGAACCAACAGCATCTGCATGGCCTGATACCACTAGAAGTAAGTGAGAAAATATGTTTTTCTTTTCATAATTTGGGCAAACTGACCTTATAAGCCTGCCAATTTTCGGCTTGTCTCCACCAATCAAGAAGTTTAACACTGTGGGTGAAGAGAGTCAGCAGAGAGCATGTGGTTGCATGAAGCTCTGCTGCCCACTCCAGCAGAGCCCCAGCTGTGGAGCACATTGGAGAGCAGGTCTCTTGGTCTGGCCTCCATATGCTGGGGTCTGGGGTCCAGGCTGTCAGCGTAGCTCCAGCACATGGAGGGCAGTTGGGGAGGACATGGGGAGGTGGTGGTGGTGGTGGGGGGGGTTCTGGGGTGGTGGTGGGGCAGCCGCTCCACCAGCATTGTACCAGGAGGACAAGAGCTGAGCAGGACCCAGCAGGAGAGTGGGGGGCCTTTTCTAAAGAGCGATCAACTGGAGCTCCTTTTCTCACACCCCGCTCACTCCACCCTGTATCTCCTCCTCGCCCTCCCTCTTTCCTCTACCCTCCCCTCCTTTCCTTGGCAGATTGATACACTGGCTAAAATGTGATTTTCTTGTGTCTCTCCTATGAAACTGCATTCTTCCCCTTCCCCTTCCCACCCACTCATCCCACTAACCTATTCTCCACTGGAATTAAATCGAGCCACGCCGCTTTGTTTTTCAATCATCTTGTCCACATCAAAGTCACTCATGAGAGGATGGTAAAAAGGAGGAAGGGGCCAGGGACGAGACAAATCTCTTTGGCTTTTCCCTCACACAATGCTTCTCATTTGAATTCCCCCATATATTGCTGATCACCATTCTGAATGGTGCCCCTGATGAAGTGTTGTTTTTGTGGTTCCTCACAAGAATTCCAAAGACCCCGGGATACATTTTCCTCTTTTTGTCTTTGACTTCAAAGTTATCTGGAACGAGACGTGTCGGAATGACAAAACTGAGGGGTCACTAGGTCCAACACTGGATGTTGTTTACCAACCTTCTCACCAAGTCGAAGAGCATTAAAACTATGGAGACACCACGGGGCATAACACAAAACATTTCTCAAGCACTGAAGTTTTTTTAGTGCTGAATCCATGTAACGGGCAAAACATTCTTCCTACTTTGGCTTGAGTTAAAAGAAGGCCCCTTTGTTTTGATGATCTTTAAATTAATGGGTTACACCCCACGGAGTATCAATACATAAAGGATCATCCAGCCTATATCTGTAGTCCTTGTTTTTCATGTCTGGGGTCAGGGTATGGGGTTAAGAAGGCATAAACCTTCTGCATTTTCTGCATAAAAGTATGTTGAAAAACTGCCCTATGTACAGTAGTTCTGTTGTGCTGCGTTCACTGGTATGATACCACAAGATAAACCAAACCTGTAATAACAAAATGCATTATGAGGAGCATTATTGTTGGCTCCTGAATGTTTTAGTTTGCTGTTATAATCTTTCTTTCTTTATCGTTTTTTGTGTTTTGTGGTTAGGAAGAAACTTAATGCATTATTCTACAGCAGGCATTTTACACTATATTTCAAATATGTGAAACACATGGTAGTGTCAAAACATCCTCACATTCAATATCAGCAGGTTCTACAAAAAGCGAGGGGATTCATGCATTCATTCATTCTGCAGTCTTGAAGCGTGTCAGTCTGCTGCCCTCTGCTGCCAGAATGTAGAAGTACAACTGAAGCAGGAAATTACTCCATGTACATGTTAAACTTTGTCTACCTTTTATTAACACAAAAACTATTTCAATTAATTTTTATTGCATAAATATATTTTTGCATGTGATTTTGCAGTGATACACAAGAACATTTTTGATATCAAGATGTCTAATATATGTTATATAATATCTCATACTGCACTAGTACACACTATGGTGTCTGGTGTACTATACTTTGCTGACTTTACTGCTAGGCTACTAATCACACAACCATGTTACTTTGATTGTGACCTTTACTGACCCTCCACTTCAGCATTTCATTCAAGTTACAGAGATCCACCTCACCTTGTGCTTTCTCTTCACCTCCACAAGATGGCATAGGAGAGCAACAAATGGACAATTAGTGAATGCATACTGTAAATAAACGACAATACCAGAGGTTTTCAAAGCAAAGAACGTGGATAGTGTGCACATCTAACCCCAATTGGGTACAGAAAGAACTGTATACAGTCTATAGACCATTTTTCTCTTTTTGGAAAAATGCATTTTGCAAAGAAATCTGAAAATGGTGTAAGAAAAATGTGTATCACACATCCTGTATGGGCTACAGTCCTTTCTTTACGACATTATGTGTTTAGTAAATTGTTTGGGGATAATGGGTGTTATCTTGTATCATGTGACCTCCTAATTGTAGGTGGGGATGTCATTTTTTGTCTGCGTATATAAAGCCTGCTTTTGTTCACATGGATATTTGTCTGACAAAACACTGCATCAATTTGAAACTTGAAAATATCAGCGTGTGTACAACCTCTCCTTTTCCTTTGAATACTAGATGTTTTACCTACTGGGGAATTGGACCAAGTAGGAGAAATTATATCCTAATAACTTTTAACAAAAGTAATCTGCAATCTATTTTAATACTCCAATAAAAGTAACTAAGTGCGAGAGGGAGCTGAAAAGATTGCAATGCAAAGTAAAAAATAAAAAATATTCTCATGTGGGAACATGCATGGTGATTATTCAGGCAAGGTTGGTATTTGGCAGCGTCCTTATCATATAAATGTGATCTGACCTTAGTCACGTAACTCATGCCAATTGAGAGAAGCTCAGTTGAGTTAGATAGAAATAATTTATCAGTGAGATGTCACAATCCTCATCGCTATCTGAGATCAACTTAGTAGCACAGCAGCTTTAAACAAAGGGCACACATGTGGCAACAGGTTGATCTGGAGTGAGGAAACAAGTCAAACAGGAAACATGTCATCAGTTTGATTCTGTGCAATAATTATTCGATTAGACGATGAAAAGTCACTTTAAATAAAAGCATCAGCAAAGTGCGAATTGAAAAACACTGCATGGTGAAACACTATCTGTGTCAATATGAGGCTATTAAATGATACTCTGAGGTTTTTAACCTCCTTGTGGATGATGATCATTCAAGTAACAAAGACGCTGTCAGCATGCAATCTGTCATGAGGAATCCTTGTTGACTTTATCTTGGCAGACATCGTATTTTGGTAATTGACAGGAGAGTGCAACAATGTTGTTTTTACCTTTAACCTGAGACTGAGACATTTTGTCTTCACCAAGGCAAGTATCAGTCCATGATTGATAATGTGGCTATTATAAAAGACCTTTTCAGAGAAAATCTTACAAACCATCAAAGATCAGACAGTGGATGTGTTTGGAGTCATTCATAAGACTGACAAACCACATACAGTCACATTCATCATCTTCGATCAGTTGGTGTTATAACCTCAGTTTAGGCAGCCTATGCAAACAACAGAGAAGTGGTGGTTGGGGTTGGGAGTGGTTTACTGGAGATATGGGCTGCGGGGCCAGACTGGCACAGTGCTGGCTGACAGGCCGGCGTGTAGAAACCAGGGAACTCAAGTATCTCATCACCTGAGAGAGAGCCGCACCTAGCACGGGAATTCAGCAAACAGGCACTGTCAGAGGAGTGAAATAAATTATCACATGTATCGCCTGTGAAATGTCCATACATGCACCCATTTTCTAAACTGAGTATCATTTTCTGGATGGTGGGGGGACATGTGAAACATGGCAAACAACATTTGTCCCTCAAAACTTTTTAGTCAGTCCTTCTTGTTTTTACTCTGATGTTGACTTTCTGTCTGTCTGAGTGCCCAACAGATCAAGTGTGTTGTTTGGTCTGTCACTAACAGAGGGAAGTCAGGTTTCTTGTAATCCATGGATTAGGGAGGTCTGGGAGTGGTGCCTAAAATGACTACTGTAAGTCAAGGAGTCGGCTATGGTCTGCCATATGCACTTGTGTTTAGACAGAAGCCACAACACATACTGTCATTTCCTTTTATCACTGATCACAGCTTTGCAGGTGCCCTGGTGAGTCAGACTTCATACCTGCTCGCCCTACTGCAGTCAAACTACGAATGTTTATTTTCTGCACATAGATTTTATTCAGTTCCTGATGAAACATTTTTAAAATCTCCGGAAGAACCTGACCAAAATCAAAATAAAATGTTAAACGTTTATCAGGTGGAAGTAAAATCCATTAATTTTACATGACACTAATTGTTTAGTAACATGTTACAGCAATGCCATAGTAACTAGTAACATACCACTATTTAAATATCTATTATATCTGTAATATTACAGTTATTGATGAAACTCTTACCAATGAAAATTATCTCATAACCCCATTTGTTTTCCTCACAATTAAATATCAGATCTTCACAATGACATCACTAATAACCTGCCAACTGAAGAATATACATAATATATATTTGTATTCTTTGTCTTTTTTGAGAAGATTAGAGGTAATAGGCCTTTTTTTTACAGAAGACATTTTGACACATCGTAGTAAGAAAACCACAGGTGTAAATAATAAAATCAATGATGGCTGAATTCCATTTAGTTGTGTCAGTTTCAGGGTCCTGGTATTGTGCATGCCAGCTTACTGTCACACTTTCACACCTTACTGGGACACCTGAATACAATGGAATAAGTAACATTTGTCTTTTTCCTGCTATGCGAACTCAAAATGCTATGAAAAAAGCCTACCATAAAGGTTTAACTGAAATAATGCAAAATATTGGCCAAAAGCAAACTAATTCTCTCAAGAAATTATATCACTTTGTTGTAAAGCACAAAACTGATTTGTAAAAGTGTGTCATGAGTAATAAACAACTTTTTAGCAATGAGCCACCAGGACGGTAATCCATCCAGTGATCTGTGTAGTGAGATTCTTAAGAGGCCAGAGGAGAAAGCATTTTAAAGCTAAGAGCTGAGAATGTCTGCAGCTGGACGTCACTCATCTCACTTACAAACGTCAGGGTATCCTGTTGCCTCAACCTCAACAGTATGGGACCATCTGCAGCCTCGTAGCACACACACCCTTCAACGTTTCCACCCATGTCAGCCTGCAGGAAGAAGAGAAGTAAAGGTGTTGAGCCGCCTGATCTGTTAAGACGAGTTGGTGTTCTGGACTACTGCAGCTGTGTAGTCATCATCTGTGCATAAAAGGTATTCGTGGTATGACTGCTGGGAAGTTCCTGAAAGTCAAAAGTCAGTATTTCAAGTGCTCATCCTGACTGCTGGTAACTCGAGCGATACTCCAGTGTGAAATACTCCATACAAGTAAAAGCACATGAAACACTGGAATACAAATTAAAAGCATATTGAAAAGAATGGCCCCTCTCAGATTGTGAAAGTAGTGCTGCATTAACAAGTGCCATTACAATGTTGGTTCAGGTGGTGCTGTTAGCTACTTAGTACACAACATTTTGAAACTCATCATACTGTATGTTTTGCAAATGAGCTGTCAGACAAATGTAATAGAGAGAGTGAAATCAAATACTTCCCTCTGAAAGTTAGTGGAGCAGAAAGTGTCACAAAATGAAAATATTCAAATAAATAACTCAATGTACTTAGTTACTTGCCATATCTGTCAGGAAACAGTGAAGAATGTGCTTTTTTTCAAACAGCGACCAAGAAAGCAAATTATCTCATTGCACAAAATAAATGTGTTACTGTGTACTTTATTATCTTTATGAACTGTTCTAGTTGTAACAATCTGCATTTGATTGTGTAATAATCAAGATAAAGTAATACATTTAATAGAAGTTACTTATTATCTTCATAGTAGTGTTATATTGTTATGTTATAAATTTAATGTTATATCAGAAGCATATAACTTTAATTACATGCAAGTTTTATTGTGTTAGTGATTGGATTATTATTCTGTTAACTGCAAGTTTACATTCATGATCTATTGTAAAGTCATTACATTAAAGGTTGTTGAATTGACTTACAGTATGGCATTATTTGTATTATAGTTTTTTATTTTTGGCATTATTTTTGTTTGTGGGCTGTAACTCTTCATCTTTTCTGTTGTCTAACCCCAGCCGTCATGATCTTTGTTTTTGGCAGTTTTTCTGCATTCTTCTTTAGTCTCAGATAGCTTAAACTACACAGATTGTGTTTAGCCTGGCGCCTCGCTTCGCTCATGTGACATCAGGGAGGTAAATCTAGCTTTCTCTGTGAGAAAAAGGACAGTGGGCTGTCCAGTTTCTTTTTGTCATTTTTATTAGTTACTTAAAAAACAAGAAATTAGAGAGGGAAGTTCAGAGGAGCAGATGAGACATGTGAGTCTATCAGGATTGAGCATAATTTGCTCCAGAGTCAGGAGAAGTATCTCCTTGACTCTCCCCGGCCATGAAACCTGAATTTTCTAAAAGAAAAGATCCTGAACGTCAAGAACATCCTGTGATTGACTATACCATTTTCATAATTTCTGCCTCAATTACATTCACGAGACGAGCTGTACATTGGCAAAAAAGTCATTTTGCACACAACGCAGGATCTCTTGAAATTACCTGATCATATCTTTATACTTCACATAAAGATTTGGTGTAGACTTGTTTCCACCCTGTTTGACAGCCTTCAGTATAGTTGCTTGTCCTAGCACTTCACAGTAGCTGTACTTGAATGCAAACTTGTCTCCTAGAAATTACTTGGTAAAACTGTTTAGTAGTATATAAACGTAATTTGCCGGAGACGAGTGAATATTGGCATTTTTTTATGACTAGACCATTATAGCAAATGGAAAACTACAGATGTCTTGTGATTCGTTTTATATAATAATTTCTTTGTCATGTCAGCTTATCAACCATGAGATCATACATTTCTGAGGGTCTGAGTAATGATTCTACATAAAAATGGTGTTAATTATGATGGAGTACTTGGAGACAGGGCTGGATAGAGTCATGGTCTCCTTAATTCTGTATTGTACTGAACTTTATTCAAAAAATGAATGGTTAAAACTTTATCTTCGATTCTGAATAACTACTTGTGTATTGTTCAAGAAAGGTATTCAGTGTAACTCCAATTATCGCCAAAGATGTAGTTTCTTTTCCACTCTGTGCTCACTTTTTTCGAGATCTGTGTTTCCCTGTCAGTTCAAGGGAGACAGGCTGTCTGGTGAGAGCAGGTGATCATTATCTACCATCCTCAGTGGACAGACAGGCCTGCTGTTCATGCCTCACTGAATGTGGGTGGTATGCTGGGCTCTGATACCTGCAAGCCTCAATACTTCTTTGCCCTGTAGCATACCAAGTGCTGGAAATACCCAACTATCAGTGTCTATCTGAGTTGATACAATGTGTAAAGCTGAATAGAAAGCGCGCGCGCGTGTGTGTGTGTGTGTGTGTGTGTGTGTTTTACAGCTCATAGGGGACAAACATCTCATAGAAAAACAGCTTAAACAATAACTTAATACATGCACACATAACCTAAAATATAAGATAGGGTTTGTTAAATTCAGTAAAAGTAAAAAAAAAAGCTTTATATTGATCAAAAGACTGCAATGTGTCCATCTGTTGCAAACGACTACAAAAGTATTAACGACACTGAACATTAAAGACAATGTAGTTAAAGACATGGGACACAATCTTTGATCGTCTCGCTCCTAAGTGGGAGGATTTTGATTACTGTTTAAACACAGTCCCATGACCCCTGTTTCAACTGCACAGCAGTCCGATACAGAGGAATAAACCGCGTGAGAAACCCGGCGAGATGAAAGAAGGCGATAACAGCTGCGATCAGTGGGAGGTGTGCGCACCTGCACAACCACAGCGCTGCCTTGCTTAGCGGCAGATTGCAGCTTTTTGCCCACAAGCAGGACGCACAAGCGGACACCTAAGCCATGGATGCAGAGGAGAAATCCCCCGCAGACCTGGGAGTGCAGCTCCTGGATATCAGCTCCAACTCGGCTCCTCCTGAGCCCAAAGGTGCGGAGGAGACTGTCCAGCCGGAGAAGCCGCCGTATTCATACGTGGCTCTCATCGCCATGGCCATCAAGAACAGGCAAGACAAGAGACAAACCCTGGGCGGAATATACGACTACATCATCTCCAAGTTCCCCTACTACCAGAAGAACAAAAAAGGTTGGCAAAATAGTATAAGACACAATTTATCTCTCAATGAGTGTTTTGTCAAGGTGCCCAGGGAGAGCGGAGGGGACAGGAAGGGCAACTACTGGATGCTGGACCCCGCATTTGAGGACATGTTTGAGAAGGGGAACTACCGGCGGCGGAGGAGGGTGAGGAGACCCTACAGACCCCCGAGCGTGCCTTACCTGACCGGGAACCCCGTGGACTATCCCGAGCCGCTGTACCTGCAGCCTTATGTGAGCAGCTCCTGGGGTCTGTGCCAGCCCGGCTCGTCCCAGCCGACCAGATACACAACACCCCAGGTCATCACAGGGCACACCAGCAGCGTGTCCCCCAGCGGCCCGGGGAGCTCGTTCTGTCCGCCCCCACACTTTCACCACCACCACCACCACAACTCTGCCTACGGCGCTTACCACCGCCACCCGCCCGTGCTGGTCCCCCACAACGGATATCCCTACGGCGGAGTGACCCAGCCGATGAGCCCCGACGGAGGCACCGTGTCCGTGGCATGCAACTACCAGCAGTTCACCTTGGCAAGGCAAGCGGAGGCGCCGCTTGCTCTTTCATTTGACCTGTAGGGTTTTGAGTTGTTTCAACCATTGACAGCCAGTTCACAGACTCAAAGTTTATTTGTTTCGCCATTTCAGTTCGTTTGTCAGATAAAGTTAATTGTTTGATATGTTTGATAATTTGTTGATCATTGATTAACTGTTAAATATGCTGCTGGTTCACTTCTTTTTTGATAGGCTATGTTTCAAATGCCAAGGAATTATTGTCAGTACTCATTGCATTTTGCTTCAGAAATGGCACCGATCAAGTGTGAACTGCAGGCAGCCAGCTCATTTAAATCTGAGGCTTAGTTTATGCCTCTTTTGTTGGAGAATTATTTTGCAACCAAAAAAACTTGTGTTTTTTATTTTTTTACATTTTTATTAGGCTATTTTCTTATTTCTGTCATTTTTCAATATGCCTATACATTTGTAACTATGTTATTTATTTAATTTCTCTTATACCATTCCCACGAGCTGCTATGCAACAGTTGGTGGCACTGAAGCACTGATTATTTTTCTTGAATGTTCAGCCTACTTGATGTAAAATACATCATGCTTGTTAAAATAAAATGTTATTTTTGCATCAAATATTCATTGATTGACTTATTTCTCTACTATTTATTATGACTGACAATGTTGTAATAATCATAATTATTATTAATATAATTAATATCATTCATTGTAATACCAGTAGTAATAAACAAAAGCTATATAAAAGCTCTATTTGAGCACATCTTTCTTTGTCAGAGATTTAGAGGTAGGCCTATTGTGTAAGCTCCAATGATGATTGTCTATTAACTGATGCATAGAGCTGTCACATAGTTTATTTCTCAAGTTATTAGTTTTGTTGAAATGATTAAAAGAACTACCCGCATCCTCAAAACCTGAGCAGGATAACGTTAGTAATGTCAGTCTCTTATTTTTGCCATGACATTGATATTTGACGTAATAGGTGATAAGATGCAGCTAAATCAGTGGGCCTAACTAATGTTTCAGAAGGTAATTATTATTGATAACATGCAAGTTGAAAGACTGCTTAATGTCATGTTTTTTTAAGAATCGTAATGTGCAGTAGTATCAGGGGTTTGAACCAAGCGAGGGAAAAGAAGACAAGAATTGTCGCCTCCCGCATTCCAACACTATCATTCTCCCCGTCTCCTACACTACGCGATGTTTAGAATCAAACCAAAGAGTGATTGATTTCGATTTTGACAAGCACTAACACCCAAAACACTCAAATTATGGATAAACATTTTAGGTTTGCGTAATAGTTTAATCCGATGGGTGGTTTTAGTGAATGGTACAGCCGACAAGAAAGAGTGAATTAAAAATATTGGAACGCGCCCAGGCTGTTACGCACGTTCCGTTTCCGTTACATGGGCGTGAACAAAAGGGGATCTCTTGCAGCGTGCGCTCTCGCGCCGTGTTTTGCGGTACCATTAAAACACTACATTTCTCATGTTGTGTTAGCTTACTTATTGCTACTTTCAGTGGAAATGGAGACGTTTAACCAGCTTCTGTTGGAATATCCCGAATTAATGTACAGTGGAGTCGGAGCTACGGCGTTTGTCGCTGGTGGAGCGCTGATATACAAAATTGCCACCAGGTAACTTCAAGGTTTTGCACCGCGGCTTAACGCTATGCTTTTAGCTAGATCCACGTTAACGTTTGTACAAGTTAGCATACAGTGTTTAACATTTGCATTGGTGGTTCAAAATTGTGACATTCAAGAAATAATGTTGCCGACAAAAATGTCTAAATATATTTCCTAACAGGGTTATCTACGCTAGCCTGAGCGCTAAATTTGCTAGCAGTGGTGCTAACTAACTTTAATGCTATACCGATAGTTTTGTGACACAAACGTAAAGATAAATGCCGATTTTCACCTGTTCAAAGCACATATTTTCTAGTGTTTGTTTATTGGAAACTATTGCGTGCATATTTTTATAAAATATTGACTCAACGTGATTGTTTTGAGTCTATACATTAGCAAAATAACATTGGGGCTTCCCAAACTTTTGCACGTCAAGGATCTGGTGCACCTCCAACCACATGGACATGATCTTAGACTGTGTACTACACTTACTCAGTATATAAGACAAATAGTGCCTCGTTAATATAATCCTGATACTTGGGGAGCTTCTGTAATCACCTGAATAACGGATCCCACTGGGAAACATTTGTATCTCAGAAATGCATCAACAGGTAAGATTAACAGTGTTATGTTGCATCATTTAAGAACTTCACTTCTAACTTGCAGAAAGAAGCCGACCCATGCAAGTGTGAACTGCTGGTTCTGTAATGAGAACACAGTGGTGCCCTATGGGAACAGGAACTGCTGGGACTGTCCCAACTGTGACCAGTACAATGGCTTCCAGGAGGTAAGTTTTTTAAAAGTACATGACACCTGTGAATTATTTTCTTGGCATGTCATTAAACTGCAGTGAATTAGTTTTTTTGCCAGTGTTGTAAGCTGTGTGTTTTTATATTCTTTTTGTTTTTCTGTCTTGTTTTCAGAATGGTGATTACAACAAACCCATCCCAGCTCAGTACATGGAGCATCTGAACCATGGAGTATCTGGTATCCTTCCCTCATCTGAGACACCCAAGACACTACAGTGGGTTAACTGTCAGATGCTGCTCTGCAGGAAGTGCAATAACAACCAGTCTGCAAAGATCAAGCAGTTGGCCTCATTTATCCCAAGGGATGATGTATGTGCTTTTCTCTTTCCTGTTCACTACAGTACTATCTTTATTGTTACCATGACTGACAACTGTAAACACTACATTTATTGTTTTTTGTTTCTTTTTCAGGAGAACTACGACGAGGAAATTGAAGCCTACAAGCACCACCTGGAGCAGACCTATAAGTTATGCAGGCCGTGTCAGACAGCAGTGGAGTACTACATCAAATATCAAAACCGTCAACTTCGCACAGTGCTCCTAAACCATCAGCTGCGACGCAGCCGAGAATCAGACAAGGGCTTCATAAAGGTCAGTGCAATCCAAAGTCCAAAACTGCAGACACCTGACAGGCAAAGTCTGTGAATGAATGCATGAATTTACATGAAACACAGAAAGGCTTGATGAGTGCATGCTGTGGCATGCAGAGTGTTTACATTTCAGCCAAAGACTAATTCAAATGACGATTATACCCGAGATACAAGAACAGTTTGTTGTACAATCACATTTCTGTAGGAAAATTGTTGACCATAACAATGAATGACATGTATATAAATTGCACTGAAATTCTGTGAGATTCTGTCAAATAATTAATCCTTCATTGTTGCTCAGTGGAACATGTCAATACAAAATCTTTGTATACTTACTGAGACGATGATTATAAAGAAAAGGCATGCCTACTATAGCATTTCATCTGAAAAGATACCCTCACATTGTATGTTTTTATCTTACTGAATATTACTTTATGCCACCACAATAAAGTACAGTAGTTAACCACAGGTATTGCTGCTTTCATCTTATCTCATATTAAATATTCCCCCTTTAATCTCATCAGTTTATATTGCATGAGCTTGGTTTGTAATCGCGAACTCCACCTCTTTTCACGTGCACATGCGCAAAGCTGAACTGATAAGCCCGAGGCTAACACAGCCAGTTGTCAACCAGCTTTGTAACACCAGTGATACAGCACCACTGATGTCAGGTTTAGTGAAGCTCTATAACTTCTGACTTGTTTCTCTAGGGGAGGTTTGGTGATTTTAATATTACATGT
Source organism: Macquaria ambigua (assembly GCA_008360985.2). Taxonomy (NCBI): domain Eukaryota; kingdom Metazoa; phylum Chordata; class Actinopteri; order Centrarchiformes; family Percichthyidae; genus Macquaria; species Macquaria ambigua. The sequence continues at coordinate 118,940 of VMKM01000580.1, read as the reverse complement.
ATGAATGAAGTAATGTACGGAGTGCATAGCGTTGTGATTTTCTTCCCCCACACCAGTAATAGTTACAGTGCTAAATACATAGTTTCTTGACACATTTCGACAATTTAAGTCCTCAATATGTCTCTTGAGTTTTAGTGCAAAAAGGCGTTTTTTCATTTAGTTTAATTTAATTGGCTTTCACACCCCTGGTCTAGTCTTCGGTCAAAGTGAAATCATGAATCTGTTTACCCTCCATTTTGCATTTGTGCCTGTTCTTATTATAATATGTCAACATTAGTCTTTGCTTTTTAATTTCCATATGTTGTGAAAATGTCACAAAATATTCATAATATACATGTTCTCTCTCTTTCAGAGCTCCTATTCTGCGTCTTCTCCCACAGGGGTCATACTGTTGCGGGCCATCGCCTTCCTGATATGTGCTTTCCTAGTTGCTACATCTTTGAGTGAACTGCCGGGCCAGCCTACTTCACCTAGTGGCCCACAGACATTAAGTGGTGGGGTCATTCCTCCAAAGCCTAAACCCTCCAATGAATCCACCCCCGACAACGAAACCAGTGGAGGCGTGCCTGTATGGCAGGGTCTGCTGGAGCTGCTCCCAGACAAGGCCATAGAAAATGTCAAGCTGGTGTGGCAGCATGGAAGGGACAACCGGCTGGCTGTAGTTTCTGTTGGCCTGTCGACTTGTCTCACCGCTATCTTCTTAGCAGGACCTGTGAGGTAAGCAGTCACCACCTCTTTATTTTCCCTTGAAAAGGTCATCCCAGACAAGTTTAATTTAGGCAAAAACAAACTCATGTGTTGCTGAATCTTTTTCAGGTTGAGGAGAATTGATGCTGTGGCCTCGGTCCTGTGGTTCCTCATCCTGTGCCTCTACCTGGCTGAGAGCTACTTGACTGGTGCCTTGGACTGGATGGACACAGCCAAGCTCAGTACCGTCTCCCTCTGTTGCCTAGTCAGCTTTGCCGCTGCTGTGGCAACTCGCAAACCACTGGGTCCAAGGAGAGCCAGATATCGAAGGTCAGAATCTGAGCAGTAATGTTCAAATTGTGTTTGAAACATGGGATTTTATAAAGACTCCTCTTTCCATGAGAGGTTTGTGTTCATTAGAACCAGATCAAAGCACATTTATTTCCCATTATTTTTTCTTGTTCATTAACAGAACAAGAAACAAGCTGTTTTTAATTCAATGTCCATTTTTTACTCATAACCCCCTTCCTTTATTGCTGTGTGCGGATGACTGTGAGGTTATGACGTGAAAGGCAAACTTAAAGCATAGGATTGTGTGTGTGGCCCATGATAAAAGACTTATGCTACTTGCTTAATCACATCAAAACCTCACCTTCAAGCACACGTGCACAGTTGCCTGATGTGTGTAAAATGTTGGAGGTTAAAATTGTTTTGCGGTTAAGGGTATTGTTACACAACAATAAGATGGTATGGTATGAACAGCTCACAATTGTTTAATCCCTCTGGTTGGTAACAGAACTGTCATTGACTCAATGATAGATTTCTTCTTTTTTGACTTTCAATGAGAGAAACTGACAAGGGAATCTTTCAGGAATCATGTAATCAAAAAGGAATTATTAAGAAACCAACACTAATGTAATATTATTGTTACTAACTCTCAAGAAGACTCATCAAGAACACTACCGAATGTGTTTTGTGTGAAATTGTGTCACAATTTCTCTCAAATTCATCCTGTTTATTAATCTGTGACTAATTACATTGCTAATGCCATATTAACTATAACAAACGTGTGATGCACTGACCTTGAGAGTGAAAAGAAAAATACAATTAAATTAAAACCAATATAGTGGGAATTTAACATTCAAGTCCCAACTAGTACTAAACTATGTATTCTACACTTAACTAGAATGTTTAAAAGCATTTTGACTTGTACTCATTTATTTATTAACACCCTTGTGTAGCTTTAGGTTGAAAATTATTTACCAACTACAGCTCCATGCCTGAAATATACTCACTTGTGAAAACACTGCAAGCCATACTCAAGATGTGGTTTTTGAACAATCACATCCCTCCTGCATTGCTTCACACCGTCTACGATTTCTGAACAGAGAATAACTTTGGACATTTCAAAAACGTGTTCATCATGAGTCCTTTGACGACACTATTTTATAACCGATGGCTGTAAGGACTCTCTAAGAAACGCAACGTCAGTACTGAAACAACTGATCAGTTTGCAAGTCAGAGCTGGAAGGTTTTTCCATGCGTTATGTTTGTAGTGAAGTGGCTGCCATTGCATTTTCATCCTGACAGCCACTGTGTACAAATTCTGTGTATCTTGATCAATAGCTGTAATAGTAGCCTTTTTTCCTTCTTTTTTTTTTTTTAAATGATGAACTGGTTCATGTGCTTATTGCCATTTGAAAATCTAAACACTTAGCTGCCGGTGAAAAGCAGTCACTAGTTCATCAATGTTTTTCTCAAAATTCTGTCATTAGTTCAGAGGTCTTGCTGTTTGCTGCTCTTCTCCCGTCCCCATTGTTGTGGTCTTGTGCCCCTGTGATTTCCATTTGGATTATGCTTCAATTTTTTCCTCTGCCTTGAAATGATGCTTGACCTTTGTTTTTGTTACTGTCGTGCCGAAGGCTGATGCTTAAAATTAGTGAGTCTAAGTGAATATCTGACAGATACTTATTTGCTTGAGGTAATCACGTCTAAGTAGTAGTTTCTGGCGGCCTTGTTGTATCAGTGCTTGAACATGCAAACGTTAATATCTGACAGATACTTATTTGCTTGAGGTAATCACGTCTAAGTAGTAGTTTCTGGCGGCCTTGTTGTATCAGTGCTTGAACATACAAACGTTATTAAGTGCTCAACTCTGCAGCTGAATATGGTCGTTGGCGGGAAATCTTTCAAGTGTAACGTAAAACATTAAGCAAGAGCTCTGCAGAGTGTACAAATCAAAGTAATAAGACTTGATGTAGTTTGATGTGTGAAGTAAGTTTTTTTATTTATTTATTTTTTCCTCACATGTTGCGCTTATTCAAGATAAGCCACTGCAAATTCTGCAGTATTAGAAATACTGGACTTGCACGGCTTACACCAGTGTCCACGTAGGGTTTTCTTTCATCCAAAGATTTTAAAAGTTTCAAATAAGCCTCAAGTGAGATGTTGGTCATCTTTTTCATATTGGAATAAAAATAAGCAATTTTTTTAATATTAGATTTCTTTTGCACTTACCTATTGCTTCCAGTAATACTGAACTTTTCTTTACCAACATTCAACACTGATGGACTTACTAGTTGCATGTGCTAACATTTCACCTCTTGCCAATTTATTTCCGTTGATCCGTTTGTTTGTTTTTTTTACTTTGTCGGAATGTATTGAGTGAAGGGGGATGTTTATTTGACACTAATGTGAAAAGGTATTAGAAACTGATAGCTGTAGAGAGTGTTTATTGATTGTATTTGGTGTGTTGAGTACTGTAACTGTGGGGTTTAAATTACATGTTCTGTGCTGTGCTGTAGAGTTCTCAAACCAGCGCCTTCGGTGCAGTAGTTTCAAAGCTTTAAATTGTGAATTTTGGCAACAAAAGTGTTGCCACATGTAAGACATTCAAGATGCTGTTTGTAGGTTATGAGGAAAGTATTGACTCTGTGTATAACTTTAATTTCTCATACAGAGTAATTTTTGTTTTGAAGCTGTGATTTTACTTTTCTTTGACTGAAAAAATCAAATGCAAATATTGCAATGCCAGATAGTGCTATGAATCAATATGATTCATCATGCTAAAGCATCTATCAGTAATTACCTAGTAATCAGTAATTAGGCTCTTCCTTTTTTTTACCTTTCATAAACTGCATCATGTGACAAACTGCATCTCAAACTCTTGACAAAGATAACATTTCATCAAAATTAGAGCATGTTGCACAACTCGCCATGCTTTATTCCACCTTGCCTTCATTCATCCATTCTGATGAAGGCAAGATAGCCGAAAATGTTTGGTGAATAAAGCGTGGTGTACTGGAGAAGAGTTGTGAGGCATGTTTTAATTTCGATGGACTTGCGTTGAAGCTCACACTGGTCTGCACCTCGCTGTGTGTGCGTTCTCAAAGTAAGAAAAAGGTTGTATTTCAGTAATGGTACATTGTTACCTTTTTATTGTTTGTATATGTAAGGTACATCTTAAAATGTTTTATCTTTGCCAAAGTTTTACATGCTGTGCTAAAAGGTTGTGTTTGCTATAAACCTCCAGTGTGCATGTTTGTTATGCTATGATATATGCATAATATCTAGCTTGAGTATATGGTTATTTCTGTGTGGTTTTTGTTGAGAATTCTTGTATCTACCTGACTGTTAACCTTCATTTATCTTTAGAAGCACTACATTCAAACTTGTATGTTAATCATAAGTATTAGCTGCCAGATGCAACTACAGCATTGTACCATTGCCACAAACATATTTTGTGGTGTTTTTAACCGTGATGGCTATAGAACTACCTTTTTACTAATGGAGCCGTGAATGTTAATGTTTTTACCGCACTGTGTTACTATGGATAATCCAGTATGTAGCTAACAAATGTGATTGTGTTTATACCTAAATGTTTTAGCAATGTGTGTGTTGCAGAAAGACTGAAAGACTCAATACTTTAAAAAAAAAAAGAAAAAAAAAGCCAAATCTTGGTACTTTTTACACAATTTAAGCTATAATTTACTATGCCAAGTTATAGAATAAATAAGCTAATGAGATATATCTCAGTTTGATCAGTTACTATGTGTTTATATACTCTGTAGCAGCCTCAGAAATGGAGCCCCCGTCCAAGCTGAAAGTTTTCCTGAAACATACTGTGTTTTGGGTGCTGGAACGCTGAAATTGGGGGTCTTGCTTTTAATGTCAGGCTCCAATTTGAAGACTTTGTAGGAATGCCTGCTGTACATGGAATTTAATAAAACAACTGGTGAAAGGATATGCCTTCTCTGTTTGTTTTCAACACAAACACACCATCTTGTCCACTGGTGCACGTTTCTCCAGTTCTCCAGTTTTTTAAATTATTACACAGCATTGGAGTTAAAGTAAAAAGTTTAGCCTAATGTTAGCCAGGACTGCTGTGATTGTTTTTCTAGAAATACAAAGCTTGATTGCCACTGAATAGAAACTACTTTGACACATAACATGTATGGGCCACTGACTGTGTGTTGTGGAAATGTGAGCGAGTTGAGCTGTATTACTGGGCAGCATTTCTCCTGGAGCTTTTGTTCTGTTTGCACTTTCAGCTGCTGCATGTTGTCCGACAGCTGCAGTGACAGCCTTGTCATAGTTGCCGGCCATTAATAAAAAAAGTGCTCACATTAAATAGATATCGGCTGTATGGTACAATGTTTGTGCACTGATTTTGATTTCAGGCACTTCTTGGACCTTCAAACTTTAGATTTTAGCGTCAATGTTGTGTATTGACATTGAACAGAAAAATCACATGTTAAGACCACTTTCCTTGCACATAAAATCACAAACTGACAATTCTGTGTCCTTACAGCACTATTTGTAATGCTCTTTGTGGAGTAATTTTCTGTAACTGTACCATTTTTTGCACAAAAGTATATTATGCTTTTTCTGTAGTATTAAAACCTCCTGACATTTCAAGTAGTAGACCATTACATTGCTCTTGTGTTGCAGATACCTTGCAGGCAGCTCTGCAGTCCCCCCCTTCAGCAGCCAGCCTCCTTTGCTCTCTCATGACCTGGCAGACTCCTTCGTCCCCATGCCGCCCCCCAACCTCTCCAAGCTCATCAACCACCAACAGAGTCCTCGTGAGCGCAAGGCCTCCCCCTCCTCTCTGCCTGGGCGCCTCAGCAGAGCCCTCTGCCTTGGCACCATACCCTCCCTCACCAGGACAGGTAACATTAAAATGATTTATTTCGGTTTGAGTTGACAAGCATAACAACAATTAATCATCTGTTACTGGCAGATCTTTCTATGCCTTTTGGCATGATCTGAAGATGACTTGTTAGATCATTTGTGATCTAATAACTCAAAAAACTCACTGAAGATAATTGACACTGTGCTGCAAATACTTTTTCAAGTAGCTGTTCACTCCCTTCAGCAGGGGCTTGTGGGAATATTCAGCCCACTTCTGCTTACAGTTTGTCTTGCATGGCTTCCCATAGCTGCTCAGACATGTTTGATCTTGAGTTTCTTCTTGCAATGTAGTTCCCTTGTATACAGACAAGATTTATAATTGATAAGATTCAGTAGCTTTACTTCCAGTTTCTGCTGCTCACACAGCACACAATTGGGTCATGCCACTGTTTCCAAACACGGGAAAGACTCGCTGTGTTGTAGAAAACATATGTCTGAAGGACTGACGTTTCTTTGCAGAGATTAATCTTACATGTACTGTATGGTTTATGCTGAGGTGATTTTTTTTTTTAAAAACATAAACGCACAACATTGTACAGTTAAAACAAATTTGTCAGTGCTGTCTGGAGGACAAACTGTAATGGAGACACTGTTTCTAATTGGCCCTAAACATATCTTTCGCATTTCTGTACTGCAATTTCTTTACTTATTTCATTACTACACGCCGATACAGATATATTTGCAATAAGCCAATAATGGCTGATGTTTCTCTATTTTGTATATTGTATGGTGACATTTGCATAAGAATATGCATTTAATGTTTATTATAGAAGTAATATGATGGTCCAGTCATCATTTAGAGCTGAAACGATGAGTCGCTTAATCAATTGGTCGATGGATGGAAAATTAATCAGCAACTATTTTGATATCAGTTAATCCTTTTGTAATTTTTTAAACCACAAATAACCTACCTAAGTTGTGAGGATTTACTGCTTGCCTTTGTTTTGTTTTATGAGATAGTAACTGAATATCCTTGGATTTTGGACTGTTGGTTGGACAAAACAAGCTCTAACAAGAGCTCAGGCTTTAAGAAATTGTGATCAACATTTTTCACCATTATGAGCTTTGATAATCCAAGCGATTAATCGAGAAAATCATTGGCAGATTAATTTATGATAATAATGATGATCGTTAGTTGCGGCCCTAGCTGCATTTGTTGAGTTTTTGCCACTAGGCGGCAGAAAATCATCAAAATAACCTAACTGTTAGTTGAACGTCTTATCTTAAAGTTGCCTATTTTTAATTTTATCAGACACAGAGCAAAATTAGCTTTTATTTGGAGTTGAGTTTCTTGCTAACTGACTGATGCAGGTTTAAGGAAAGCCCTGGCTCATGGTTGTGGTAAATGGTCTGATTTGTATATTGTATTTCTCTTATTTTCAGATTCTGGTTACCTGTTTAGCGGAAGCAGACCAGCCTCACAATACAAAGACTCCCCACCCTCAGGTATTAAAACTCCTGGTGATTTTGTGATGTCAACTCAACCCTGTATTTTAAACAATTCTTAACCCTTTCAGAGCACTTCATTCACATTTTTGTTTTCGCTGCTTTTTTGGCACAGACTACTTTTCACTGAAGTCTGGGAGCCACCCATCATCTCCGGGTCCCTCTCCAACTCCTTCAGTAGCTGGGTCAGTTACATCCAGTTCAGGTTCTGCCAGACAACGGCGCCCCCTCATCAGCCCTGCTCGCCTCAACATCAGCGGCCGGAAACTCCGGCTTTTCTCAACGGAGCCAGAACCCACACGCATGTCCCCACCTGTGTCCCCATCACATTGTCTTGTAGAGCCAGCCTCCTCCATTTACAGTGGCTGCTTTTCACCTGACATATCACCCTTCCAAAGCCAAAATGGTAAGTACAGCTGAAAACTGTTAAAAGTAAAGTGTTTGTTGTAGGGGGGTTGTAGCAACATGCATTGTGGTCTACCTCCATGTCATTCGTGATACTACCACCAGATGGCAAAGTAAAGCATTCTTAAATCCAACATGCAGTGGCTCTAGAGAGAGCAAAGATTTCACTTTCATTAATACAGTGATTCCCAACCAGGGGTACTTCTGCAGTTACCAGGGGATATGTAGAAAATTGTGAAGCTCAGCTAATTTGAAAAAAAAAAAAAAAATTAGAAAGATGATGATTTGATCATATATATCCACATATTTGTGTTGAGTCATCTGTAAGTTGATTAAGGCTGCAGAAAGACTAGTTGGAAAGAAAGACAACAACAAGCTAAAAGTAAAGATACTGTAAATGGTTAAAACAACCTGTTTCTGTCACTCCAAATGGAAACTTGGCCAAAACTACAAAAAAATACCATTGAACAAAACATAAAGCCATCCCTTCTATCAAAGGGGTATGATAAAGGGGTACTTAGGCCCATCTGATAGGGCTGTGGGGGTACGTTGGAGAAAAAAGGTTGGGAATCACTGTATTAATAGCTTCATTTTTAGGTGGGTTTTATGAATGACTTCATAATTTACCTGGTTCCATTGCTTTGCAGATTTGAGTTCTTTGTTAAGGAACGGCAGTGTGATTGAAGAAGAGAAGCAAGGCAGCTCCTCAGAGTCCTCCATATGCCTGGTTGGCACTACGACACAGGGGCTGGAGAGCACCCCTCCCCCAAAAGGTAAGCAGTCTGATTTAAACATGGCAGAGAGATGGATGCTGTGTCCACGATCTGTCAGAAATCACATTTAATTTTGGTTTCATGTCTGTTGTCTAACTGGGTGTCATAACAGTCATGGTCCTGGGTCTAATCCTAGTCTGATGTACAGTTTTTAAAGGATAGGTTCTTCTTTTTCTTTTCCAAGTCTGTCTTAAAACAGTACTCACATGCTCAAATGTTCACTGAAAGCAATATTGATCAGTGTAATTATTCCTTCTTTTCATACTGTGAGGATAGAGATTCCCTCTTAAAGCAATTTCAATGTAAGTGACGGGGACAAAATACTATGGAAGAGTCACGTGGGAATTTCTATTCTGAACTACTTTTGCGTTCCCTCACAATAAGTTTTGCGTTCCCCCTAATTCATAAGGAACAGTTAGTAGTACCACATACTGGTTACAGTTGCATCATCTCTCCTCTCTGTAGTCAACACACTAAGACCAGAATCAGAAGACTTGAGTATTGGCAGGAGCCAAGAGGGTGAATAACCATAATGAAATAGAAGCACATGACTCTGCTTAAGGGTTTAAAGGCATATATTGAACATTAATATAACATAATAACAAGGTGAGACCCATTACCTCTAGAGGTAAGTTCAAGTTGCCATAATAAAACAACCACAGTTTCAATAAGAAAAATAACAACAAAAAAAATGTGTGCGCATAAAGAAAACAAATAAGACCCCGGTATGTTTCAGTTTTAAGTCTTTGTTAATTCTCAACTCAGCTGGTGGACTGAATTGAGGAAAGTTACTAATGTAGTCTGACCCTGGAGCTATATGTAGCTACCGCACTTGAAGTGGGTGTGGAATACGTGAGCGTGGGCTGGGGCTCGCCATCCAGTACTGGAAAAGGTCTCTGGAACTGAAATCTCTTCTAATACCTGACCTATGAATAAGGTCAAAATAAAATGACATTCATGCTAATACTATGAACATGTCTGGCCATGGAATACAGCTTGACTCCAATCAACCTTATACTCTTAATTCTCAAAATTCTGTTGTACAACATACACAGTTCAATTCTGTTTTCAATTAATCACAAGTTCATGAATAACCTTCATTAAACTAAAATAATTAGTTTCAGAGAGCTAAAAGAAGATGTTATTTCTGGTTCTGCTGCATCAATTTTGATCAGTTTTTTTTAAACTGTCAATCGTGAGTCTGACAATGTTATAGGCTTGCAATGCTAAATCAATGAGTACTCCTTTAAGAGAGGCAGGGGGCATGTGATTGGTTGAAATGTGAGGGGGCTGTGATAACAACATTGTCATGAAAAGTGACATAATGAAATAAAATGTGACATGAAATAAAAGCATCACTGGGGGAAAAATGCCATTATGAAACAAAAACAGATATTTGAAAAGGCATTTTGAAATAAAAATGATGATAATAACAGTTTCATAATAATGAGTTGAGTTTTAATCATTTCAATAATTTCACAATTGATTGGGTCATTTTATATTATTTATTCATATAATTATTTATTTCATCATGTATTTTTTATTTCTTTACTATTGAACACTTTCATGCAGGATGTGAGTATTAGTGGAAGCTTTACACACCAGCTTCCCTATTTTATAGGCTGAGGTTTAAACAATCTGTATTTGCTCAAAATACACTGGTCTCAGATTATACTGTCATGGTCTTATCTACTTGTACCTAAATTTAAACTAGCTGACACATGTATCAGTTCTGAAGGAAAATGTATTGGCTGACAGTAACGTAACTGTAAAACATGTGCACAAAATGCCACATTGATGATGATTAATCTGCTTTCTCTGTGACGTCTCCAGGTTTCGTGAAGTGTCTTGTCTGGCCGGGGCTTTTGTTAGTGAGCCTGACTGCCAACCTGTTCTTCGCCTGCCTCTATATGTACACCAACTGGAGATGAACTGTTGATGGGTCTGCTGCTGTTCTCTTGCGACCTGCAGAGTGAGTCGGCCTCGGGTCATTGACGACCCTGTCATGTCTGTAGACCTGGAGGTCATTTAGCAATGCCAGAAAACATGACCTTTCTGGCAGTTACTGTTTGCTGGTGCTTAGTGAAAATACAGATGTCAGCTGACAGATTTTCAATAGCGTACCTCTCATTTGATTGGAGCTATGAGAAAACTGTATGGTGAAATCAAATATTTGTGATTCATGCCTGCTTGAAAATACTTTGGCTTTTTTGATCTGGCCTTGTTTTGTCTTTTGGTTTGTCCCTGCTCCTCTTACATGAACACAGGTGCATGTGTAATTGATTTAAAAAGCTCAAGTCTTGCACTGATGCTTGATGGCTTTTTATAAACCATTCTGTGAAATGTGCAATAAACATGTACTGTTTATTCGATGCTGCTTGGACACAGAGGGTAATGTCTTACCTACTTATACTGATTGTGATGGGTGCATTACTTCTCCCAGCTGAATAATATTTCTGGTTCTCTACAATAGCCAAAATGCAAGACCATTAAGCAGCATGTTATGTATGTGGTTTATAGTTAGTTTTTTTCATTTTTTAAATTTGTACAGATTTTCTCTTAGTAGTGTCATAATTTCACAGCACTGGTGTTTGCCATTTACTTTCTATGTATATTCAGCTGGGAAAAAGTGGTGTGTCAAACTCTATCCTGTTATGTTATTTTGTTATACAGTTTACAGTCAACATTTTTAATATTTTGGTCATTTATATCTCATACCAAAGTGAGGCATGTCACAGTCATTAACTACAGAAATAGTTCTTTCAACAAAACATTTCATTTTCTGTTATCTCTTATAGATGTTCACATGCTAGTTTGTAAGGGGCAAAACTCCTAAGGTCAAGTGCAATATAAATGTTTTTTTCTTTTTCCAATCTATAAAAAGAAATCAAATTCACATGATGTTTGCATAAGAAATGCACAGAGATGCAGATAGAAGTTTTACTCCTAACTGAGCTGTGAACTAATTTATACAGGACTTTTCTTACAACTTTTAGTCAAACATCTACATATTAAATTGGAATGATTTTGCACCTGTTTTTCTGAATTGTAGTTCCAATTTTTTGTGTTTGGTTGTGTTGTATTTTGAATGTGGGATTTGAAATTGTTCTATTAGAGATGATGAGCACAGGTGTGTGTGTGTGTGTGTGTGTGTGTGTGTGTGTGGAACACATGAGTTACAAAAAGTTGTAAATCTTGTACATGTGTAAGATGTGTGTATAAACAGTTTATAGTTAGATTGTTTTGCTTCTCATGTAGAAATCACATGTTCAGCATTTGGCTGTTTATTTTCACATTGTTGAATGACTTGATTTTTGAGAGGAATCATTTTGTCCTCTTTGAGTAATTACTGGGTTATGTGGTTTTTCTCAGACACTTTGTTTAATTTGAATTTGTGGTAATTTAAAGTGCAGTTGTCAGTTTGTTTGAAGTTGTTATTTTGAGCCAAAATTGTAAGTAATGAAACTAATGTAAAAAAAGAAAAAAAAAGTTTCTGAGAAAACTAAAATTTGCTACTGAAAGACATCTAAATGACTGGGAATTGCCTAAAGATAGGTCAAGAAAACTATCATTAGACAACCTTAATAATGAATAATAATGGTTTATGAAAGTCATTGTAACCTTTCAACATAATGTACACAGGCTGTTGCATTTGTACTTGATATGAAACCTGGCGTATGTTTATTTCTTCTCTGAAGAAGGCTCATTCATTGAAAGATCATGTACATGTTGAAATGTAAATGTTCTTTCAGTCATGCGTAATTTTCCTGAATGAGACAAACCTCATAATTATTCAGTTAAACATAAAAATGAATTTATTTTTGAATTTGTATTTAAAGTGTAATTAAAGTATATTGTGGGGTTTTTTTTTCGCTGCGTTTCACATCACCATTATGTCAAATCAAGAGCCTGTCCCTTTCAGACTCTTTGACAAGAAGTATGAATTTATGTTCTCTTTTAATATTTTCACTAATTGTTTGAAGGGTTGTTATTCCACTGTGTTCAGCAATGCAAATGTTTGTCTGCAAAAGCTGTTTTGTCTGTGTGATTGTAAGGAACAACATTGGATTGTTTCATCTGGACCCATACTTTTTCAATAAAGTGTTTTGTTTTTTTTCCTAATTATTTTTGTGTAACTTATTAAGAATCTACTCTCTGTCCAGGCAAATCTGTTATTTCTAGATGTTTTTGTGTTAGCCTTTTGATGCTCTGCAAACTTTGCTAAATTCGCCCCCTTCTGACAGTAAGAGCACATTGTACCTGCAATTCATCTCCAGCATCTTTCCCTCTTTAGACTTTTATTCAGTCTGGTGATGAGTCTCTTTGAACATTTCAAGTGTGATGGCTGGCTTGGTAGACAGCAGTTTTCATCACTGAGCTTACGTTGAAGCCTTGAGGGAAGTCAGACATCTAAAATGTTGCCATAGCAGCCTGGACTTGACAGAGCGGATGAAGGAGCAACTAGAAGTGCATTACTGACTGAGCAGTCAAGGACAAATAAAAGAGGCTTCTATGGATTTAGATAAATAACACAATTATTCTGTTTAAAAACAAAACTGTAGAGGTGCGTTCAAACTCTACAAAGTTCTGTTTATTTAGTAAACTGAGCTAGGGAGGTGAGGGATAATCCTTGTTTGGCTGCTATAAAAATAAGCATATACTATAATATGGTGTATTTTTTACTGAACAATACAAGTTCCTTGTGCAGGTTATAAAAGTAGTCACATGACTACTCACAGCCATTTAACCCTTTTTCAACTGTTCTGTTTTGTAAGTTGTTGCTCTTCTCAGCAGTGCATCCCAAAGTCCAGTTATTTTACATCCCTGCAGTCTACTAATGTATATCAGGTACAAACAGATTGATGATTACATGAAGTAGGTAGAAAACTAATACATTAAGAGCTTTCTGTTTTTTCCTGTCATCATACCTAGATCTGACAGAATTTTTGGTGACTTCATGTCAGTCACATCTCCTGTCTTTCTAAATTGCTTGTTCATGAGTTTATCAATTCCATCAACCTTTTGTTAATGGCCTGATACATGAAATAGTTCATACTCTGAACTTAGTTTTAAAATTTTGTTCACCTGTCCAAAATTCTGAAAAGGCTATCTTCTTATCTCATCACAGGTCAGTTGAGTTTAATACCTCATTTCCTTTCCTTTACCTTAAACTGAGCTCTTCTGGTTGTTTACGCACTCGCTTTGTTAGCTCTCACACTCTAGATTAGTTGTCAGTTACTTTTGCTGCTTCCCCTTTTGCTTGTTCGATTAGAGCCTCCTCTTCTCGGTTACCTTTAGTGGAGCTTTTCCTCTCTGTACAATTTGACATTGCCCGGGTCAAAAAGGAGAAATCCCAGGCCTAACACTCAACCATGGCTGAATGATACTACTAAGCCTCTACAAACGTGGGAAAGCTGAGTGAATCTGGAAGAATAATCTTGTCTCGCATACACCAAGGATCCTTTTTAGAATAATTTTCACAATTCTTTTTTCTGAAGCTAACCTTTTGAAATGAATCTGTGAACTTGCTTTGTGGATATTTTGCCCCCCACATTGTTCAAACAGGCTTTGGATACTGTAGCCTCCAGTATTCTCTGTCTTGTCAACAGGTGTTGTATTTCTCTACTCTGTTTCAAATGATTAGTGGTGCCACCAATCCTTAAACAAGACTAAGAGTCTACAGTCATGCTAGCTGTTAGGCACAGCGATGCTTTGAGCTAAATGCTAACATGCTTACATGTTTATAATGACAATGTTAAAATGCTGATGTTTAGCAGGTATATTGTTTACCATTGTCACCATCTTAGTTTAGCGTGTAAGCATGCTAACATTTGCTACTTAGCACTAAACACAGAGCTGAGGATGATGGGAGTCATTAGTTTTGCAGGTATTAGGTCTTAGCTCATGTACCTGCTACCCTACAGACAGAACTTTTTCACTTAGCATGGGCAGTTTCTCATCCTCTTTCCTAGTTTCCTCCAACTGAGGACACTTTTCAAGCCCTTCCTTTTATATTATGATCTGAAGAAAGTTATTAATGGCTTAAAGGAAATACGATTATCCACTTTCTTGCTGGGAGTCAGATAGGAAGATCAATTCCACTCTCATATCTGTTTGCTCAATATGAAGCTGAAACCAGCAGCCAGTTAGCTTAGCTTAGCATAAAGACATGAAATAGCGAAACAGCTAACCTGGCTCTGTCCAGAGGGGTCAAAATCCACCTACCAACACCTCATTAAAACTCAGTAAGTGACACATTATCTCTTGTTTGTTTAATCCATGTAAAAATTACAACTTGTGGTTTTATCACTCACCTTTATGATGTTTTTGTTGTTGTTGCGTACTTCATTTTCTAGCATTGCTTCTCCTGTTGTTTTGTTAATGTGACCTTTTTGTATTATTTTTTAATTTTTTTTACGTGACCTTTTCAACTCAGATGTTCTCTTTACATCAACATCTCTGTTTCTTGAGAATTTTCATAAAAATGACAACATCATTGTATTGCAAAATCCAACTAGAGAGAAAGTAGATGAATAAAGAAAAGCAGAGTATGTGTTAAAAAAAAAAAGGAGAAAAAGCACAGAAAAGCCTTTTCTAAGCTTTGACTATGTTTAGCTATTAGGGCCAGAACAATGCTAATCCAGGATGTCAAGGTCCCCTTCTCAATCCCCCCACAGAACTGCAGTAAGCCCAAAGACAGTAAACAGGTCACACACCTCAACATCACATGACAAACCTATAAATATGTGTTCACTCATTGTCAGGGTGAATCTATTGTCTTAAATATTTGGTGTTTTCCTGCACTGAAACAGTTAATGATTAATGATTTGGGCGATGGCTGCGTTGTTGGTTGTTAAAATAACACAGCTGGTTTCCAGTTAAGCTGTTAACTACCAGTGATTTGATTACCTGCAGTTTCATTTAAACCCCAGAACAAATGATCTAAACTCTGTAACCCTTATGCATACAGGATTTGGGTTAGAGCTTGAGTTCCTATAAAAAGCAGGTAAGAGTTGAACCTCTTGTCAGACACAACTGATAAAAGACTCAACTCTGTACCTTGTATACTGACAGGGTTTTTTTCTGGCTCATAGTTGAAAATAGTTCACTGACTGTTCAGGGGCTAAGGGTGGGAAACAGGTTCGTACTTTCAGTCTGCAGCTCTGGCCAATAGTTTCCCTTCTGCTCAATCACTTCCTGTTTTTTACCAGCTGGTCTGAAGTGCACTCACAAACACATGTTGTTTTTTTCAAAATACATGAACTGAGTCTGCCAGATCTTATGCGCTCATGGCAGTGGCCTCCAAGACATCATACAACAGGAAACCAGAGTTTTGAGAGGTACTAGACCACCAAGACTCAGAGTGTACATGAAGGTTTAACACCTGCAAACCAAACTGACAAATAAACACAACTGACAATAATTTAGTACGTTTTCATTTACCTGTGATGTTTCTTGCTAAGACATAGTCTGGCATACATATCAAATCAAATTACTGATGTATTTGTGCATCAAATAACTGAGAGTAAATAGTTGTATTGTCGTGCTGTTGATGTTGGCCCCTCCATTTCCCCTTTCTATGGTAGTACTACTGTGGTTTGTGTTCCACTTCCATGACAGGGGTGTCATTGTTCACTAATGGCTGCAAAACTAATATTATCACTGGTCTTATGGTTACCATTTGGAAATATGAAAAAGGAAGGCAGGTTTCCCATCGAAGTTTCAGTTCGATTACAGACATCCACCTCTTTAAAAAAAAAGTTGAAAAAATAAATGAAGGCTGGCATAAAAGTAAAGTTCACTGTGGGTAACTATGAACGTTAGGGGTCGCCTGAAGACTTTGACTTTGAAATTTTTATTGGCTAATATTTACAAAACAATTTCATTTTTCTAAAAACAGTATATTTATTTATTTTTACATGTTCATTTATTGACATATTTATAAACTAATAAAATGTATCATTTTTCTTTTCTAAAATCTTCTCACTCTGTTTTATGATGGGTTGCATGTTAAATGCACATTAACACAATGTTCATAATGCACGATTTAACCTCATTTTATTAATATAAAAACCGTCACGTTACAGAGGGCTGGACTTTCTTAAGTGACACTATAGTACCTGGAAATACTTCTGACTTACAGGAATTTCGAAAACTAGGAGACACTGCTGGTGTATTTTGGGTCACAGTGCATTAGACTTGTGAAACTTGCAATGGTGGAAGAAAGCAAAAGGAGAAAGTACACCACTGAACTTTTATCTTTGCTTGTCAAATTTTGTCAATGAATCACTTTTATACTTTTCTTACTGTGTCATTGACAAATTGATGAAGCTGTCTTAGTTTGATGGCGATGAACATGGTGTCCTTAAGTAGAGATTAAAGTGACAACATGAGATAAAAGCACTTATTTTCATTATTGATTAATCATCTGATTTTCTTTTCTTGATTAATCGACTAATCGTTTTGTCTATAAAATAAGTCACAGTGTTCATTCTAATTTCCCAGAGCCCAAGGTGACATATTCAAATTGCTTGTTTTATCAGACCAACAATCCAAATCCAGTGGAGGAACCTAACAAAGTACATTTACTCAAGTAATCTTAAAATTTGAGTATTTCCATTTTATGCCGCTTTATACTGCTATTCCACTACACGTTTCAGAGGGAAATATTGTACTTTTTACTCCACTACATTTATTTGTCAGCTATTAGTCACTTTACAGATACATATTTTATACAAAACATGTGATGAGCTTATAAGATATGAAGCCAGTTTATTGATGTTTGGCTATTAGCATGGCATAAATTAAGTTCATACGTAAAACAACTGCATTATTTTAGACCTGTTTGTGATATGTATTTATGAAATAGATATATAGACCAAATACAGCAGTAAAATGCGCTTACACATTAATGTAGGCTATCAGTAACATTCATTTAAAAATGTAATATATAAAAGTATAATACTCACAGGGGCCATTTTTCCTCACTTAAGTGAAGTTTTCAAAACAGGACTTTCACTTGTAACAGAGTTTTTTTTTTTTACATTGTGATACCTTTACTCACAGGATCTGAATACGTCCTTCACCACAGTCCAAAACCCAAAGATATTCAGTTTACTATCACATAAAAGCAACCATTAGGAGTCGTTTGCTTGCTCTGTTAAACTTTGTGAGGAAAAGATGAGTAAACAAAGATTAGATTAAAAAACTAAATGTAAAAGCAGCAAATCTTCACTTCATTTGAAAAGATGGACCTGGCAAACATTTGACATTTCTGCTTAAAAAATGACTGAAATGACTGAGCAGTTATTAAAATTGTTGTTAAAATTTATTTTCTGTCAGTTGACTAATCAGTTAATTGACTAATTGTTTCAGCTCTGAGCTACACTTAGTCTACACAAGACTACCAACATACAAGTGGGCTATTTAGGAGGAATGGAGGGCGGGAGTTAAAAGAGAGAACATTTTTACTTTCACTTCGCGCGAACTAAAGTTTTGGTGGACGGTCCCTTGGCGCGCAGGGAGCTGGAGAGGCAGAGCGCAGCCGCTCAGTCCGGGCCAGTGCAACAACATCGCCGCATGAATGACAGCGCACTTGAGCGACGCAGGGATACACTTCACCGCTTCATTTGAGCCGTACGAGCGCTTCGTCCGTTTCAGCCGGATTTACAGCACATCATCTCGCTTCACTTCACGGGTAGATCCGCAGCCACCTGTCTTGTCTTGCCGCCCGAGCAAGACATGTCACCGTGATATTACAGCCTCCATCTTCGCCGGAATAAAACCATGAAGAGATGACCGGCGTGTAGAGCTGACAGGCAAGTGTCTGCGCTAACAGGTTGGCAAGGCTCTCGCTATGATATATGCACAAGTTTTAATCAGACAGCAGAATATCACGTCTTATATCGGACTGTTGCTGCATGTGCACCTTCTGTTTTCTTTAAAGCTGTTTCTCCTTTATAATGTGCTGAAATATCCATACTGTGCGTATATATATATATATATAGGCGCAAGTCGGGCTACATCTGGCAGACAATGCAGCTCACACAGCACAAGTTTCCTCTTACCTAAATCAATAGTGTAGAATTACTTTATAGCAAACTATTGAACATTACACTCAAAATACAGTGTTTTCTGTTTGCACAGTCAGTTGAATAGATTTGCAGGAAGTGGGGACATCAAATTTCCAAATAGTCTGTATTTTCTGTAGTGTGTATGATTCAGTCAATTGAAGTTTCATTTTAGCGTGTCTTCACCTTATTTGACCCATGAGCACTTCTCTCTGACAGAACATTCAGTCTGTTAAGATGGAGATGTATGAATTAAGTCTGCATACTAAATACTGCAGATTATAAACTGATAGCAGCACTCCAAAAACACACTTAAAAAATCTCAATACTATTGCCTCAGTTTACTATTTTATATCTTATATTCATGTTTTTATATATGCATTAAACTGCATTAAAGAGATGGATGAAGGGATCAGGTGCAAACAAGGCCCTTCAACAACAGCCTACTGTTTATCAGTCATAGTCATTCATTCATGTCATACATGCTCTGCATGTGCTTTCTGATTCCAGTAAACAGCCTTGCAAAGGTAGATCATTCAGGGTTTTAGCAACAAACACAGTGTGTTACACACAGTGCACGCTTACATGTACAGTAACACATGTTAATAGTGGACATATTAACCTCCGGTTGTGTTTCCTCTGTGTGGACGGGCGGCTTGTGTTCCGGTGAGCAGCTGAGGAGCTGACGGTAAATGAGAGGCCGTCATCATGCCCCCGGGGAAGTATGGGATGCAGGAGGAATGGGAGAAGGAGGGGGACCAGGGGATCATGATGGACTTCCTGCTGCCTACTGGGATCTTCCTCAAATTCCCTGTGTCTCGAAACGACACCATCAAGAGCATCAAAAAAGTACGTCCCCTCACATCCCCATTTAATTATCAGTAACTGCTTTTAGAGATCAGAAAAACCTTGATAGAATATTTTTTTGCCACTGATATATGATGTATAATGTCATCTGTAATAAGATAACAGATAACATCTGTAATAAGAT
The DNA here is from genome assembly GCA_008360985.2 of Macquaria ambigua. Classification (NCBI taxonomy): domain Eukaryota; kingdom Metazoa; phylum Chordata; class Actinopteri; order Centrarchiformes; family Percichthyidae; genus Macquaria; species Macquaria ambigua. Next base: position 99,375 of record VMKM01000580.1, on the reverse strand, counting down.
AACACGGTATTTCTAATAGATTGCAATTGATTGACTGCAGCACAGCGCTGCGGCTCTGATGATCACAGTTGCGAAATGCTGTTGTTATTTACAATATTTACCCAATACGCTTTTAAGCAAATTGGTTGACTTAATATTTCCTTCAGACATTAAACTAATTAAAACACCACACAATCTGAACAATGCTTGCTCGTGCTTTTGATTCATCTTGAAGTTTTGATGCAACTGTTAGAGAAGGAGCTACAGCTTTCCTCCTTGGTGTACACGGCCAGCTCTCTGCTGAAGCAGATCTGCTGTTAAATGTGAATGTGCCAGTTTCTATGCCAACAGTTCTGCCACTTCAGGCTGTTTGATTTAGCTGTGTTAAGTAATGATACTCTTGGAAGCTGTTAAGATGATTAAGAGATTAAATGTCTTTCCAATCGGGGTAATTCACAAGGAATTTTAGAAAATGTTCAAAAACTGCCAGGGTCATTTTTTGTCATTGTAGCTCATTAAGTTCATTAGAGAAATCAGAATGGTGGCAAATATGTTATTCTTCAACAGCGCTTAAGTTGACAGTTTTGTCCTGCTTTTGAAAATAGTAATGACACTGGTTTAGGTGTTTTGAGTCAGGGGCGTAAATAAAGACAGTGCCGGTAGTGCGGTTGCTCTGGGGCCTCTGGTGTGGGGGGGCCCATAGAGAGAGAGTGGGCCCTCCAACAATGTGTTGGCGCCTGTATGTTTGTGTTCAAAGAAGAACTGACTTGCTATGTATGCCCATCATGGTTTTCGTTTTGTTTTTGTTTGTTTTATTTTTTGGTAAAATAGTCAGTAGCAATCTATAACACAATTATAAAAACTAAATAAACACAAAAAAAACTATTCAATAAAATGAATAATTTCTTATTTTCTTTGGTAGTTTTGTCATATACAGATATGCAGTGATGATTGCTGGGTGATATGTATGTCGATGTTGTCCGATGATGTCTCTATTTGATCATGTGACGAGACTATAGAAGATACGATAGCTAATTTAGTCGCAAAATCTGTCAAGACTGACAAGCTGAGCACATCTGCAAGCAGAGAGAGCAGTCATGCCTAAACAGTAGTAAGTAACAGTAAGTAACATTTAGATTGTAAAACCCACATTGTTGGTAAAATATATATATATATGCCTAATGGTATGTGTGTGTGTGTGCTTCATAACTAGTAACTAGCGTGCGCTAGGGCCCATCATAATTACCATACGCCACTGTTTTGAGTCACTGTTTGGATAAAGTGTGCTTTTACACGACCCCTCAAGCAAACATTTTACATGCACAGAGAACAAACTGTACACTTCAGGTCATAAACACTGTGCTCGCAGCCTCATGTATTGCTGTTGTCTCCTGTTTCAGATGGTTTGGAAAAATGCCAGAAGTGAGGCCCTGTTCAGTGCTCTGGGCGATCCCGATGCATACGTCTTCACCTGCATCAACCAGACAGCAGAGAGGGAGGAACTTGAGGAGGAATCGAGGCGTATAAGCGACGTGCGGCCCTTCATGTGTGTTCTGAGGCTGGTGGCGAGGGAGGGTGACCGAGTGGAGAAACTCACCAACACCCAAATCAGCCTGTTAATTGGCAAAGGTCAGCAGCATCCTTCTCTGATAGAGCTGAGCTGCTGCTAGAGTCGCAGTGGGGCCATAGAGGTTTTTGGTGGTTGGTGATATTGTTGTGTAGTTACTAAGTATAATCAAAATAAGACTCAAATAATCAAAAAGAAAGTGAGAGTTTTTGTCATGTACATGAGCTGCTCTCGCCTGGTTCCAGTTCTAATGTTTTCAGCGATGGAAACAGAATAATTGATTGATATAGTGAATGCAACAATGAAGTGAAATGAAATGGCAGTTTCAGACTGAGATGTTTTCTGTTTGGCACTAACCAATTAGTAGTGACTGACATGTAAATCCCCGTGACGGATACAAATTTGTTGTTTTAAGAATTGTTATTTCTGTAAATCGACTTATGACAACCTGTACAGCACCGTTAATCTCATCCAACTTTTCGTTATTTTCTTGGCAATTTTTCTGCCACCATTTTTCAGACCCTGGCACAGGATTGTGAGACAGTCCCATTCTCAATCCCGCATACAAAACTGATTGTTTTTTCCAACCAGGGAAACAGCCATCTCAACAAGCACCACAGCAGCACTATTAGAGTGAATGAAAAAAAAAAGATGTGACAATAATTCAGAGGTCTGGGACTAGACTTGGTTAGAGCTGATCTGGAGGCAGAAATTATCCCATTGGCTGAGTTAAATCCTTAATGGGCGGAACCAAATGGCTGCTATTTTTCGCAGCAGTTAGCAAAGTTAGCAAACCAACGCTTTAATGAAAAAGACGGGACTCTGAACAAAAAAAGCAGTTCTTTCTTTGTTCGCTTTTATTCATGATCTTGGAAGGTCGGCAAGTTAGTGGCTAGCTATGAGCTAATGTAGCTAACTTGAAAACGGAGCACAGCTAGGCTAACTAATGCTAATTCCATTTTTCCAGCTCCATTTTTGACTTCACTTAGTAGAGACTTTGACTTCATGATATATTCATAGTATATTCTCTTTTGCCTTCTTCACTAGGCTTCAGTTCAGTCAGAAAAGCGGTAGTTTTATGCTTCTTTGCGTTTCAATGAATAAAAACATGGCCTCAGGTAGATCCAGTAAATGTTTGTATAACAAAATCTTTCCCAATGAGTAAAGTGTTCCGCTCACTGTACAAGTTTTGTATTTTTTGATTCTTTAATTCTGATTTTTCAGGTCTGCATGAGTTTGAAGCCCAGAAGAACCACGAGGTGAATGAGTTTCGGTCTAAGATGCGTACGTTTTGTGAAGAGAAGGCTCAGGAGCGGCAGATGTTGCCATGGCAGCAGTGGATGGAATACAGCTTCCCATGTGACCTGGAGCCATGTTGCTCTCCGCCCGAGTGTAGGAGCGTGAAGTCAAAAAACACCAAGAAGATTTTCATAAACGTCAAGTTTGAGGCTTGCGATGTGAGTTGACCTGCTGTTTTTATGAGTCATATTTGAAAAGGTTGTTAAGACAAGCTATGATGGGGCAGCAGTAGGGAACCCCACAAAGAGAACAACAGCGTTGATGGGGAAAAACTGTGGTTCCACCTTGTGTAGACAAATTGTGGAGGATGATAATGTGAGCACCTTTGGAAATCCCCCTCCCACACCCCAAACACCACCTTCAAAACATCACTTGGGAACAAGATCCACAGACACGAAAGTACATTTTGTACGATTTTCTGCAAAGCTGGCACCTTTATTTGTATTAAGTTGTCTGTGGCTCTCACAGGAAAGCTTCATGCTGCAGCAGGACCCCCAGGACCCCCCAGTGGCTCTGATAAGGAGCTCTCTGAAGAAGAAGGCCACTGTCTTTCGCTCAGTGCGACAGGAGCCCGAGGACTACACCTTACAGGTCAACGGGAGGTGGGAGTTCATCTATGGGAACCACCCCATGTGCCAGTTCAAAGTGAGTGACCGCAACAACAGCGACTCTGAGAGGAGCTGTTTTGTGTAGAAAGCTGCCTTTTTCATATTTTATTGTTTTGTTCATATTCAATTGTTTCATACATTTATTCACACCCTTTCATGTCAACGTGATGTAGAGAGTATCAGCTTTGCACATTCGGCCCCATTCTTCTTTAAAACACAAGCTGCATAATAATAATTTACATGCCCTACCACAAATTCTGAATTTGGACATTAGCATTATTGTTTTGAAGCAATTCCTGTGTAGCTTTGTCTTTATGTTTGGGGTTGTTGTCTTGCTGGAAAATAAATCTTTTCCCAAGACTCAGTTCTCATTCAGTGTGACTCCGGTTTTCCTCCATGATATTTTTTTGTATTTTGCTGCATTCATTTCACCCCCTACCCTCACAAGCTGTCAGGACCTGCTGCAGAGAAGCATCCCCACAACATGATGCTTCATAGTTGTGATGATGTGTGGCGTTTTGATTGTGCCAAACAGCGATTAGTATGAATTCTGGTCTCATCAGACCATAAAATCTTTCTTTCTTTCAGAGGCTCCCACATGCCTCCGGGCAAAAATTAGTCCAGATGTCATGTCAATTCTTTGCAAGAGTCGCTTTGTTTTTGCTGTAAAAATGTGACTCGCAAAGCAACTGGGCAACTTCATGAGCTGCCGCTGTCTTTTTGGTGGCCTCCCTCATTAATGGCCTTCTCAGTCTTTGAGGATACAACTGTGCCAAGTTTTTTGTGATTGACCTAACTGAGGTGTATTCAGTGCGGGGGACATTATCTTGTGTCCTTCCTCTCGTTGATATTTTTTAATAACCTTGCTGTAGATTTGTTTAAAATCTCTCTTTGTCTTCGTTATGTAGTTTTTACAAAAAAGAAGACATGACTAAACAGTGGTCTTTCCGATGCTGGTGTACTTAATTTAAAATCACTTGTCACTTGATAATTTTTTAGATGTGTCATAGTAACCCAGGGGAATACTTATGCAATCAATTATTCAATCAATTATGAAATCAAACTTGTGCAATCAATTAATTGTACTTTAATTTTTTTCGCTTTCACATTAAAGGGTCCGTGTTAAAATGCCAAATTACAAACGATTAAACATGAAAAAGCCCAACAATAGTGAACACTGTTATTTTCTCAGTGGATATCGATCATTTTCTAGTCTGTGTTGTTTGTCTGCATTCTGCCTGTGGCTTTGGCCTGTGCAGGTGGTCCATAATAGCTGAAATGATTGTCAGATCAGGAGTGAGTCAAGGTTTTGGTGGCAGGAGACCCCATTGTTGATTTTGAAACTCCAGCTACCCGCAGATGTGACTCATATCTGTCTAGCAGCCCTGCAGAAAGGAACTGCATCCATCCACACATAATGAGATTTCGGCTGCATTAACCTACAGCAAATGAACAGCCTCCAGGAGTTTACCAGTGCTATCAGAACACTGGGAAATGTCTGTGGGTGAATTGACTGATGGCTGTACCAGTAAACAAAAAAAACTCTCTTCTTCTGTCCCCTCCTTTTGTCTATCTCTGTCTTTTTTCTTTCTCCCAGTACATTTTCTTGTGTTTGAGAAATGGCCAAAACCCTCATCTAACCATGGTGCACCACTCCACCATCAGCAAATATCAGGAGGAGCAGGGCAGAATGTGCAGCCAGCTATACAAGAGTCGCTCCTTGTCCAGACCTCCTCCACTGCCCCTGAAGAAGGTAAGAAGTCAGCGGACGGCCGTCGTCTCTCATTAACAAGAGCAGCACTCTTTCTTCTCTCTCTCCTCATCACAGTTGTTCCTCAACCAGACTGTGGACTTTGGCACACTTGAAACATGCTGTGCAACGCAATGTTGATAATTTACACTTGACACCTTCGCTTGCATTTACTGTAGTTGAGCACAGAGCATATATTATCTACTTTGGAGCTGCTGTTGTGTGTTTTTAAGCTTTCATCTAAAGTGATTCACACACAAAAAAAAATCTGAAATATGAGCAGTAAAGAACAATAAAAATACATGTTTTTCAGACTTAGTCAAACTACCTTGGCGAGCTTTTTGTCAGTTTCTTCCAGTTTCAAAGTTTGTTCCCCTTTTTTACTTTCTTTTGAAAGTGTACATTGTTGTGTTTCTATCTTTTGACATGTTGCTAAACAGGAAATTGTGGCAACAGTTTCATGACTTTAGACTTCAGTGAATGCTATGAATGCCGTTTTAATGTAAAGAATGACAGGGGGGAAAAAAATTAAATGTCCTTTCTTCTGACTCCTTCCTACAGCAGAATACCACCTCTCTGTGGTCCATCAATGAGCCTTTCTACATTCACCTGCTGCAGGGCAGCCGAGTCAATGCAGACGAAGGAATGAAGGTTGGTGTGGTTTTGTGTGGGTTTTCGCTCACTTTGCTGCTCAATGAAATGTGGCATTCACTTGTTTACCAATATCTCAATTTCAGTTGTAGGAACAGCAGGGTTGACATGTAAATGACAGGGGGTCACATGGTCCAGACCACACGTTTCCCATAATTCATCAAGGCGGTTGGTTAAAACTTCAAAACAGGAAGTGGGGAGGGCCTATCTGATTTTTACGTCTCATTCTGAGGCCTAGATTCTAAGAAAAAAGGCTTCATGCTGTCTCTCCCTCTCTCGCTTTCAATGCACTTCTTTTTTTGTTGCATGCATTTTGTTACTATTGCACATAGGCCCTAACCTAAGTGTTAGTGTTTGTTAAAACTGAGATGTTTCCCTGTAAATGACAATGGCAAAAGCATGTAGAAATATCCAGTAATGCTGCATATTAAGTTTGTCCATGTTTTTGTTTTTTTTTTTGCAATGTCATTTTTCTTTTTCAACCAACTTGACAAAAAAGAGTGAGAACACAAATAGGGAACTCTGTTAATGTGTGTCTGTGTTTGTGATTCAGTTTCATAACTATGTTACTGTTTAGATGGGTTATTACATGTGAGTGCACTTCGCCTTAGAGCTTGCCTCATGACTGATGGCAAATTAGTCCTGTCACATAATTATCAGACATGTCTGCAGTTGGCAGGCAAAGGTTTGAAAACACACCCTGGGGGAGAATAGCCACTCATATATTTTGTAAATATAGATTCAGACTATCTTGATTTGCCAAAAGGCAGGAGCTTAATGTTCCTACAATATTGAATTTTGACTCTGCATCACATTGAAAGGCATCGCGACCTGCTTACGTTATGAATATGCAGACCCTTTGACTCATAGCCTGAGTGAAACAGGAAACTCTGAATCATCTATTGAAGTCTGTAAATCTTCCACAAACAATCTCCCTCACACAAGTGCTAAACAGCTTCCAAACCACATGTCATGCCTTCATCTAATCACTACTGTGTGTGTGCGTTTCCCCATCCAGCTTGTGGTGCAGGCCGGTCTGTTCCATGGCAGCGAGCTGCTCTGCAAGGTGGTGACAAGCTCGGAGGTGACAGTGTGCTCTGAGCCGCTGTGGGATCAAAAGCTGGAGTTTGACATAAACGTGGCCGACCTGCCTCGCATGAGCCGCCTGTGCTTTGCGCTCTATGCTGTCATTGAGAAAGCCAAGAAGCCCCGCGGCACCAAAAAGAAGAATAAGAAAGCGGTGAGTCCGTCAGAAGCTCATGGCGTTTTCTGGCCTTAGTGTACGACTTGTGTTTGAGCAGGCGAGTGTTTGGGCTGGTGGGTGTGAATTTGTTAGCAAGCACAAACAGATCAGTTTCTTCTCGAGTGTGTGTAGTGTGCGTAGTCAGAGTGTGCTGTGTGGGTGTGTTTTGCTGCTGCGTCTGGTTGTGCAAGTGTGTTCAGTGGCAAGACTGCGGTTAACATTTCATCCGCTTTAGCTCTTTTATCTGTACATCACCCCAAGGAAGGAAGGAATTGGCAAACATTTTCAAGGAATTCTAAATTCATCTTCACAGCCGCCATTTGTAGTTACAGCACTCCCGCCCACTGAGCACTTTACCTTTTAATTTACTTCTCATCTTTAAGGCCTGTACTGGGGACAGTTAAGAGCAGAGGCCTGAAAACTGCAAAGCAATTTTCTGCTACTGTTATCCTTCTTAAAATGGGGACTTACACATGAAGCACTTTTTTGTACAGTATGTAGATGCAGATATGCAGATTGTACAAGTCTGTGTCAACCGTGTAAAATGGGTATGTCTAATTTATGTAAATTATAATGGACGAAGAATGAAACCTTGTGGCACCGGCTAATTTCAGAACATCACTACAGAAAGTCTGAGTTTTATGAGACAAATACGCATGAAACCAGACCTGAACAAGGTGGTCCAGTCCAAGACGATGTCATTTGTTTTGTAAAATGTACTGATCAATTCAAAACCTTAGAGAGCCAGATATAGACACTAGTGTTAATAACTTCCACTTTGACAGTAATACAATTATTACATTTAGTACTGAATCGATTAGTGTATCGACAGAAAATTGATGTGCAACTATTTTGATCATTTTTCAAGCAAAAATGCCAAACGTGGGCAAAACAGCTTCTCAAATGTGAGGATTTACTTCTTTTCTCTGTTTTATATCAGTGTCAGTGGTGGAATGCACAAAGTACATTTACTCAAGTACTTAAATACTTTAGTACAATTTTGGTACCTTACTTGAGTATTTCAATTTTCTGCTACTTTATACTTCTACGCCACTACAATTCAGAGGCAAATATTGTACTTTTTATGCCACTACATTTATTTGATAACTTTATTATATATAGTAAAAAAAAACAAACTCCACCCTTACCAGCTGCAACATTACAGTAATGTACATATTAATGCATCAGTAATTATAATTCAATAATGGAATATACATTATTCTGAAATGGGCCATTCTGCATAATAAGTACTTTTACTTTTGGCACTTTAAGTATATTTTGATGCTAATGCTTTTTCACTTTTACTAAAGTAAAATTTTGAATGCAGGACTTTTACCTGTAACAAAGTATTTCTACACTGTGGTATTGTTACTTTTACTTTTAAGTGAAGATGAGAACTGATCACTATGAATTGAATATCTTTGAATTTTAGACTTTTCTTTTGTTCTCCGACAGAGAATTTTGGACAAAAGAAGCAATTCTTTCGCAATTTTTGGACATTTTATAGACAAAATTATGAATCAAGAAAATAATCGGCAGATTAATCAATAATAAAAGATTATTATTAGTTGCAGCCCTAATTACATTTACGAATTTAAAAATGAATATGCTTCTTCATGCCACGGTTAGTACCATCCTCTTGCTATTCACTTATTTTTCTTTAACCTTGTTTTATACATGACACTACAGCAGCAGCAGTAGTAGTAGTACTGCACTGAGAGACTGCATGGGAAAGAGCCTCCACACACGCCCACTCACTGTACACTGACAAGTACAGTGAACAACAACAAATTCCCCCTTTTTTGTTTATTCTGCGGCTGTGGTCTCAGCCTCTTTTGTTCTGAAGTGTTGCAGCGGCTGAGGGCAACATGTTTGGAAGGTCCGCCCAGGTGGGTTTATGGGCATCAAGGCCACTTCTGCTTTCTGAGCCACTTCTCTCTTCTTTTGCCCGAAAGAGAAGTCCTGTAGGCAGACGCCAGAAAGACAGACGGAAGCTGAACTATTTTAGCAACTCTTCTTTATGGGTATCGTCTCTTTTTTTTTAGCGGGGTGCATTCAGCCTGCATGTGTTTGTTTTTAACACACTGAATGTTCATGTTAGTTTTTCTGCCGACCTCTGCCTGGATCTTATTTCCATTTTTGCTGCTTTACATTCCAACTTTAGCCATAACACTTAAGACCTTATAAATATAACATCAGTGTCATGTCAGTTTTTTACTAGAAGCTGCAAAGTCCTTTGCTTCACATTGTATTGTTTAACACAATGAATTATAAAGTAAAAGTTGCCACAAAAAAACGTTTTGTGGTCATTAAAATATCAAAGACTTCTATATGCTATTTGATTTGAATTCAAATGAACGCCTAAATTAAAGCAGATGTTATAAAAGAGAGATTTAATAATTCAGTACATTTTAGATTCATTGATGAAAATGCTTTATCTTTCAAGAATCTTAAATATATCTTTTGGATGTTGCAAAAATGAGTTGGCTGTTGAATCTATTTTTGACAGGAAAAGAGCTCGATAAGAGCAGATAGATGTTAAAATAGATCTTATTTTATATCCCACAATTTACTACAAACTACTGTATGTATTTTGATAAAAAATAATTTCAACTAAATGAACGGATTTTGTTGTAATTGATCAAACTTTTGCTTTCTTTGCGTATGATTTTGCTGCTTGCAGATGATCGTCAAAGCCAATCAGCAAACCTAATCCTCCCTGTCTCTCTATTCAGGATTGTCCCATAGCCTGGGTGAACACCATGGTGTTCGACTACAAGGACCAGCTGAAGACTGGGGAGTTCCTCTTGTCCACATGGCCATCTGTTCCTGGTACTTTCAGCCTTGCCTCTTCTTACATCTCCTCCTCTTCCAAAACACCTCACATGTTACCAGCCTCCTCCGCAGCGCCTGGCAGCACACAGTGAGGGCTGAAATACCCAAAGTGACATGTGGCGTCATCAAAACCCCACATATTTACTCATTGTGCGTGTGCTGATGCACAAGATCGCCTTTTTAAGAGGTGGAAATGACTGTTGTTTGTTGGAGTAAATAGGGCCACGTGTTTTTTCACTTTGGCTGTAACATAAAATTATTTTATCTTTCTCTGAGGTTCAGAAGAGCAGCAAGTTTAACACTCACTGTCACTTTTAGAGATACAGGAGTGATTTGAAGGTGAACATGTACTCACTAAGTGGATAAAAGCCTCTACCAAATGTCACAGTTCATATAGCTATGCCATTTTTATCACAGATGACAAAGGCGATCTGTTGAACCCAATGGGAACAGTGGAGAAGAACCCCAACGTGGACAGTGCTGCTGGGCTTCTGATTCGCTTCCACAACATCCGGCCTCACCCTCTCTATTACCCTCCACTTGACAAGGTACTTATTCCCCAAAGGCTTTATTTGAGCTTACTGAAATGTTTTGATTTGTATTACAGTCAGTCTATCTGTTTTCAGATATGTGACATGGAGAAGAACGGTGATGCAGCTACTGCCACTAAAGAAGAGGTAAGACTTTCTCACACAGTTGAAGTTGAAAACCAGCAGCTGTTTTTTTGCTGACCACATATTTGGATGAATATGTTTTCGGGTCATTTTGCTCTCTGTAGTACATGAAACTGAAAGAAATCATGGACAACAAAAACTACACCGAGTTCTTCGAGGACGAGAAGGAGCTCCTGTGGAAGCTTCGTGCAGAGGTCCGCGACCGTTATCCTGAAAGTCTGTCCAAGCTGCTCCTCATCACCAAGTGGAATAAGCGTGAGGACGTAGTTCAGGTATGAACTGAGAGTTTTGGAAGAGAATATCCCCACTATGATAAATTTTGTTTTTCTCAGGTATGTGTATACAGACACACAAAACACGTGGAAACAGTCCTCACAATGTACAGAAATACTTATTTTGTTTCTGCCAAATGACTAACTTCACATATTTCACATGTAATACTTGGTGTGTTGGTGGTAATTGCTAGCTTTTTACTGACTAGCCACTATCATCGTATTTCATGCTGAACAATCTAACCAGTAAGGCTGTAGCTAATGATGTGTTTTTAATGGAACAATTATTTAGCTGATTAATCGATTGATTTAGTCTAAAAAAATGTTCAAAGATTAAGAGTGTACAGCCATGCTACTGCTTAGTTAGCTAAATGCTAACGTCAGCATGCTAACATGCTTAATGTCTAGCAGATACTGTATAATGTTTCCAATGTTCACCATCATAGTTTAGGGTGTTAGCATGCTAACATTTGCTAATTAGCACTAAACACAAAGTACAGCTGAGGCTGATAGGAATGTCGTTAGTTTTGCAGATATTTGGTCATAAACCAAAGTGTTAGACAAATAAAAAATATGACCTGATGATCCAATAGTTTCGCTCTAAACCAAAAATATGAACCTCAGGCTAGCGCAGGAGTAAAGGTCAGGGAATCACCAAAGTCAGACACCTCTGAGGGTGATGAATGTCTGTACAGACCAGAGCTAGACTAGTACCAGAGCCACGTCGCTAGCATGGCTAAAAACTAAAAATGCTCATCACATTTCCAAGAGTCCAAGGTGACAATCTTCAAATTGCTCTTTTTGTCCAACCAACAGTCCCAAACCCAAAGATATTTCATCAATAATGGTATAAAGCTGAGAAAAGCAGCATATCGTCACATTGGAGAAACTGACACCAGCAAATGTTTTTGCCTGATAAATTATCTAAACAATTAATTGATTATCAAAGTAGTTACTTTCTTTTCAGCACTACCAACCAGTAAATTGAAAATGTTGAAAAAGTAAAAATATAGTACACTGAAACACTCAGGTCTCGTGAGAAGTTTAATCTGCCATCAAACGCATTTAATTGTTCTCATTGTGATAGAAAATGGTCATTTGATTCTCCTCAGATGGTGAGTTTACTGAGGAACTGGCCGGACCTCCCTGCCATCCATGCCTTGGAGCTCTTAGACTACAGTTTTCCAGACCCAGCGGTCCGTTCTTTCACCATCAGATGCCTCAGGAAGCTCAGGTACACACATATTTATGTTCATGTTTTTGCTCATATCCATGTAGCATCATTTATAGCAACATTTTGTGCTTCGAGTTTTAACAGTGTAATAATTTATGGAACATTTTCTCTGCACACAGTGATGATGAACTGCTACAGTACTTAATCCAGCTGGTCCAGGTCCTGAAGTACGAGTCCTATCTAGACTGTGACCTCACCACTTTCCTGCTAGAGAGGGCTTTGTCCAACAGGATGATAGGACACTTTCTGTTTTGGCATCTCAGGTGAGACGCAGTGCAGCAGAAACAACGGGATCGCGTGCATCTGCGGCCTTTTTTATTTGACTGGTGAATTTGTGTTTGTTGTAGGTCAGAGATTCACGTGGCATCTGTGAGTTTGCGTTTTGGCCTGATTCTGGAGGCCTACTGCAGGGGAAACATCCACCACATCAAGTTCTTAACCAAACAGGTAATCTCACACAGTTAATACACGCTGACGTACAGCTCTGAAATGTGTGTTTCTGTTTTGTATTAAATGTCAGCCCCTGCCTTTACCTCTCCCACGCAGAACGAGGCTCTGGGCAAAATGAAAGCCCTGAGTGACTTTGTCAAGTCGGGCTCCCAGAAGATGACAGCGGATGACCTGAAGCTGTGTATCAGACAGGAGTCCTACCTGGAGGCCCTGTCAGACCTGCTGTCACCACTCAACCCCAGCATCATCCTAGCTGAGATCTGGTTAGTGGCAGACACACACACACACACACACACACACACACACACACACACACAGTACAAATTGCATTTTTGGATTTTCAGGGGCAGCTTTGGGTTTACTGAATTACAAAATAATACATTTATGTAGCATATTGACAAATTAACCCTCCGTTGTTACAGTACCAGTAGACTTTGTTTTATTTTAAATTATACTGTACGCCATCTTACACTTATTTCTCACTGCTAAAACTCTTACAGATGCTGATGGTACCATTTTTTCTACTCTGTCCCCAACCTGTTCATCTTCATCCCTTGGGGCAGTGTTTTTTTTAAATAAAATTGGCTGACGAAATGTCCCCATTTCTTACAGTGGCCCACAAGGGACAATAGTCATTGATGCATAAATATTTAACAAGTAAAATGTCACCAGGGTGAAAAACTAAAAATGGCTCAGTATTTTGTAAAAACAGGCATTTTCTCAACTTTCAAGTGCATTTTGTCCTCAGTCTGTGAACCTGGCGCAGTTATGATCATCATATGTTTATGATGAGTGTTTTTGCTGTTGCAGTGCAGATAAGTGCAGGTTCATGGACTCCAAGATGAAGCCGCTCTGGCTGATGTATAAGAACCCCTGGTCTCAAGGAGACATGGTGGGCATCATCTTCAAGAATGGAGACGGTGAGATAATCTGAATACATGGCCACACACATTAACATACAGCAGCCATACAGTGTCAGGATTTAAGCTGTAGTTTACTTTAGTCTAGCACAAAAGGAATACACTGAAGGGTTAAAATACAGGGTTGTACATAAAAATGCACTGGAAAGATAAACATACCCAGCAGCTTTGTGAAGGGACGTCCCCTAAATTCAAAAACAGGAAGGTTGGCACTCAAACAATAGCAGGGTGAAAGTTAGCATTTTATTTTTTTTTTCACTCATCACCTTTAGATCTTCGACAAGACATGTTGACCCTCCAGATGATCCGGCTCATGGAGAATTTGTGGAAGAAAGAAGGCCTGGATCTCAGGTGCAGTGGGAGCAGTTGTTTGCAGTGGCTGTTGATGCTTTTGCACGAGGAGCTCCTCTAAACCAACCTAATACTGTTAATTTCACCCTCCACTCACAGGATGATCCCATATGGCTGCTTGTCCACTGGGAACAAGATGGGGCTCATCGAGGTAGTGAAGAACTCCGACACCATCGCCAACATCCAGCGTAACAGCAGTAACAGTGCCGCCACTGCTGCCTTCAACAAGGATGCCCTGCTCAACTGGCTCAAATCTAAGAATCCTGAGTGAGTAGGATGAACAGCTTTGACACAATAGTTACTACTGGAAGCCTCAAAATGTCTTCTTCTACTGTATAGATACTGTATCGATCTCTCTAGAAGTGATGACCCTCTTTAAGACCAGGAACCCAGCACTCAGTCCATTATATACACACCAAAGTGTTTTATCCATCCATCTATTTTTGAATTGTTTATCATGATCAGGGTCACACAGTGGCAACAGGGTGGCTAAAGGGCCTTTTCTCCAGTAACCTTCCCCAGCTCCTCGTGGGTGATCCCCAAGAGCTGTATAGAAATGTAGGAGCTAGCCACAGCGGCAAAAAAAAACAAAACAATTTGTACTTGCTGTTTGAGAAGTTTTTTGAAATTTGGCATTAACATTCCAAAGCTGCGTTTTGACGTCTCTGCACAACTTGTGTTGTTTCCTGTTAGTACGAAATGGTAAAGTATATTGATTACTTGTATACAACTACATCACCGTTGTTGTTATTGTTGGTGGAGTGCAGCGCAAAGATGTGTGAAAAAAATACCCAAAAAGTGCACCAACTATAGCACTTAAAGTATCTTTATGTTGTAGGGAATTGAAACACAGTGATGGTGTGAAATGTGTCACATCCGCTGGCTCTGTTTTGAACAGCCATTTTTGGTATTGTCGGTGACACTTTACTTTAACCCTCCCCCTTATTTAGCATATATAAACAGTACAGGAACAATTAATAAATGGTCTTTAACACATTATAATGTAGTTGTAAGCAGATATAAGGACATTTTAATTGTTTATTGATGTATTTGTAATTTGTCAGAGGCTGATGTATGTGACAGATAAAACAGATAATGATTGACAATATAGTAAAACACAGTTTAATAACTTAAAATATGTCTTAATAGGTAATTATAATAATTATAATTGTTGACAAATACTGTACATTAATAAACATTTTAAATATCCCCATATCTGCTTACAACGATGTGATA
Organism: Macquaria ambigua; assembly: GCA_008360985.2. Taxonomy (NCBI): domain Eukaryota; kingdom Metazoa; phylum Chordata; class Actinopteri; order Centrarchiformes; family Percichthyidae; genus Macquaria; species Macquaria ambigua. Next base: position 84,306 of record VMKM01000580.1, on the reverse strand, counting down.
GTGTGTTATAAACCGTTTATTAAATGATTATCAGCTTTAACTTTTTGATCTCATGGTACTTTTACAGTTTTTGATTGTTTTTTTCATGTTTCAACGTGGTAACAAAAACTTGCATGGGTAAATTTCTAATCTTAATATAAACATTATTCACTGTAGCTTCAGTTGGAACACAGATTCAGAGTACGTAGTTGGTATTTCTTGACAGTAATTTTTTCCATCTATGGTGGAGCATTTAAGTTTTATGCTATAAGAAATGCTCTCTGGATGTCTGTGCGTGTGGTTTGAATTGTTAGCTTTAATGTATTTATTGTGTGCAGCATTTTGAAACCGTGACAGACATACACAAAGTGCATAGGCGACTACGGCTTCAGCAACATTAAATGAGAGTAGATTTTTATTTGGAGCCAGACAGTCTGAAGGTCTTGTCTATTCTAAAAGCTCCTCGAAGAGAGAGAACCATTCAATGTAATGAATAAGCCTTTGTACGTCACCTTGGCAAGACGGGACCGCTGACTGCACGACAGAACAGAAAGGTAATTAGCTTGAAGTGCTGCAGCACCCAAAATGGTGTGGAGAAAATTAGTAAAAGCTTGACACGGTGAACCCCATGCACGTCTAGACCTTGGCAGGACGTGACGGTCAATCATTAATCACCCACTCTGTGAACATTTCCAGCAGTGAGGAAATTCTGCTTCATGACTATGTGCGTGTGTGTATATATAGTTATGCAGGTGATATGATAACAGAAGTGTAAATGTACTGTAAGAACAAAACCCACTCATGCTTTGCTTCCTTGTTTCTCTGATCTTTTTCTGTCACCAGGGACAAACTTGATAAAGCAATAGAAGAGTTCACGTTGTCCTGTGCTGGCTACTGTGTAGCTACTTACGTCTTGGGCATTGGAGATCGTCACAACGACAATATCATGATCAGGGAAACTGGACAGGTGGGGTTTACTACTGGGATATTTTTCATCACAGGAAATCCTTACAACACTGAAATCTACCACAAGGGGGCGAGTAGACATAAAGTGGGAAATGCGTGGTACTTTTAACCAAGTAGTCAACCTGACTTCACTGGTGTTTTGCTTCATAATGTACTAAGTAGCAGAACACTTAGTACAGTTGCCAAAATCAGTAGTATAGTAGTTTTCACTGCTGAATGTTCAGAAAACACTAAAATTTAATACTGATTGGTATGTCAAGGTTTGCGACTTTCCAGTTAGCCAGCAACCTTAATAATCCTTAGTTGTGACTTTTAATTTAATTCCAATGAGGTTTTTTTTTTTTTTGTCAGATTATGGGATGAAATCCTTCAGGTCACTCACCAGTTAGTGAGTCAGAAATGTGGCTGTGGTCAGTGATTCAAAAAGTAATTTTCACCTTTTTTCTCCTCAGCTGTTCCACATTGACTTTGGGCATTTCCTGGGCAACTTCAAGCGGAAACTAGGCATCAACAGGGAGCGTGTGCCTTTTATCTTGACCTATGACTTTGTCCATGTGATCCAAGAAGGAAGGACGAACAACAGTGAGAAGTTTGAGAGGTACAATATTTTTGTATCAGTCTGTTTACTGATCTGAGATTCTGTTCACATATTTTATTACATATTACATATTATATTGTTGCCTCCATGTTGTCAGGTTCAGGGAGTACTGTGAGCGGGCCTATAAGATCCTGTGTCGGAATGGGACGCTGTTTGTCAACCTCTTTGCAATGATGAAGGCAGCAGGACTGCCAGAGCTCACCTCCTTCAAAGACATCCAGTATCTAAAGGTATGCAACCATGGTGATGCTGATGCTGCTGATGATGATGAGGAGGAGGATGATAATAGTGTTGACAATGTTTTGGTCTCTTGTTTTCAAAAGGACTCTTTAGCTTTGGGCAAATCAGAGGAAGAGGCACTGAAGAATTTCAAAGTGAAGTTCAACGAAGCTCTGCGGGAGAGCTGGAAGACGAAGGTCAACTGGATGATGCACTCCTTGGCCAAAGATAACAGACCGTGAGGAACACTGCACCAAGGTAACCTGAAGACCAACCAAAAAGGATGGATTTTAACTTATGGAGATAAAGGGGAAGAAAACACAATCGAATATTTTACTTTATTAATGGCATTCAAAGACACTCAGCAAATGTTTACATCTGACTGGCCTGTCTGTGGTAAATAACAACTAAGTGGAGGCATCCAAAGACAGTGATATAGCCATGGTCCATAATTTCAACACAGATATTTTCACAATGGATTTCTTTCCATCACACTTATCTTTCTCCCGTCAAACAATGGAATGCCTTTGCCTTGAGGACATATCAACAAAAACTATAAACACGCTTTTTTTGATGTGTTAAAATCGCTACTTGAAAACCACCTGCTCGTGCAAAAGTGTCATGAATCACTGAAACAGAAGCAGAGACTGAAAGTTCATCTCACAGACTGCATTACTCAGCACGGAGCAAACAGCAAAGAAACTTTATGATGACTTTAGACGATACCGTTTAGTCACGGAGTACAATAACAGGGTGGCAGTTTCACCTCAAGTCTTTTGTACGGTTTACAACCCTCGATGGCTGTGTCATTTCCTCTCATTTCAACTGCCTCTTCGCAATTGTGTACTTTTTTTTTTTTATTTGATTGTATTTTATTTAATTTGGTAATTCTGAAGTACTTGTACAAAGTCATGAAGGGTATTTTAAAAAGATGTTGTGTTTTACTGCTGTATCACTTATTGATGTGTAATATTGCCTTGAAGTACAGTGTGTTGCCTTTGGAGTGCCAGTAGACAGGAAGCATTGTAACATTTACAATTTATTGTAAGATGGGAAAATAACTTTAAATTGGACCTTTATTTTGATAACATCCATGTGCACCAGGCTGTGTCAGATTCTTACCAAACAGCTACAACGCATTAAAGGAATAGTTTGATATTTTGGTAAATATGCTTATTTGCAGTCTTGCTGAAAGTTAGATGAGAAGGTCAATACCACTCTCATGTCCATCCATTAAATGGGAAGCTGGAGTCAGCAGCCTTTAGCTTAGCTTAGCTTAGCACAAAGACAGGAAACAGCTAGCCTGTCTCTGTCGAAACGTAACAAAATCTGCCTACCAGCGCCTTTAAAGCTCACTAAACTTTAAAGCAACTAATTAACACATTAGTAGAAAAACTGTATCTGACTGTAAGTGTATATAGGACAAATTGCGGTTTTACGGGGTTATGTACTGTTATGGCCGGGAGCAGACAACCCCCTCCCACCCCAGGCTAGCAGTTTCCCTCTGTTTCCTGTTTCTGTCTTTATGCTAAGCTAACTGTCTCCTGGTTGTAGCTTCATATTTAACGGACAGATATGAGAGTGGTATCGCTTTTCTCATCTAACTCAGAAAGTGAACAGGTGTATTTCCCAAAATGTCAAAGATATTATATAGATGTTTGGTCAAAGGATCACACAAAATATTGAATACATGAGGCATTATGACCCAAATAAGAATCTGTGGACATGTATAAGCCATAGACTTGTGGTTGCGTTTCTCAAAATGTGGTACTGTACACAGGGCCCTTTTGAAAGTGTAAATCTGGACTATTTGTACTATCTCAAATGAAGCAGTACGTGTGTGTGTGTGTGTCTGTGTGTGTGTGTGTGTGTGTGTGTGTGTGTGTATGTGTGTGTGCCTGTGTTATTTTCTTATATTTAAGTCATGCACTGTGATTTCCATTGCATTTTGAACTGATGTGCCAGGTGCCATGAAAGAGATTTCATGCTTGTAGTGTCAAACACCTCTATGACATATCTAAGGCTGTGCAAAATGGTGTTTGTCTGTTTGACAGCCCGTGTGCTGTATGATTTCATTTTATGGTGTATTCAGATCACTTTACATGCTGTATATCTTGCTGTCAGTCCTGCAAGGAAGATGATACATGTGCTTTTCAAAGCCTTTTTATTTTACATAGCAGTATAAATGATCTCTACCGTTTGTATGAGTCTCTGTACAATGATGACTTTTACAGAAGAGCAAGTGTAGCTGTAGATTACACAGCAAGAAGATTTAAAAGCTACTGAAATATTCACTGTGGAATAGACTTTAAATATGGGTCATCAATGTCCCTCAGTATGGGCTCTGCTAAACACTGCTGCTTTAAGCCAGGAGGAGTGAGTCTACTGAGTTTATGTGCTACTTTTGCAAATTGTATAATATACTGCTGTTGCCTTTTGAATAGATTGTAATTCATGAATTCTGTCAAATGGTACAAATCTTTTAAGGCTCAGGCCTTATTTTCATATGTGCAGCTAAAACAGATAAATCATCCTGGTCATCATAGGTCTGATGTAGACCTGTCCTTTGTCTGCATCCTGTTTTTACATTTGCTTTACTTGCCGTTGGAAGGAAAACATACACTCAATAAACAGTTTGCAACAGCAGAGCTCACTGAGACTTTCTGGGATCCAAGCCATATGTGAGCTCAATTTTCTACCTATTTTTTGCAGCTTAAAAAATGCGGATCATGGATGAAGGCCAGCTCTGAAGCCAGAGCCACCAAAGTCACCCCTCTTTTCCACTTTTTCCTGAATAACCCCCAGTATTTTAGAGCAATTGCCTCCTGTACAAGTCCAAAGGAGTTCACACATAATACAGTTTTAGAGCATATCAGCCTGATGTGCAATCTCTATACAACTGAACAGAGCAAATTTATGAATCAGTCATTGCATACTAGTCTTATTTGAGCCCCTGTCATTTTTAATGAACGCACTCAATGTTGCTTCCATATTTGGCGCTGTAGCAATTAAATTAATTTCTGATTATGCGCGGTGGGGTTTGCAAATGTGATGAAGTCCATCTAGTGGGTCCACACTTTACTGAACACATAACCATATCATCAATATACATACAATATAGGTGGAGAGATACAGACAACTACATATGGACAAATACCTTATTTAAATATTTACAACACAGATTATATCTTTTGATCGCGTTCCTATTATGAGTACAAGAAATAGCATCAGCGTAGGCTATACATTCATATAACTTAAAAAAGCAGGTATGATATTGGAATATTTCAATTTATGGGGGTAATACTTTCCTTGCAGAGTAGTCAGATTGCCTAAAAATGAATAATCTGCATTTGTACTGCTATAATATGTGAAAATCATATTTCAAATTGGAGAAGAACATTTGAGAAGTAAGCAAGTAGGTTCCTATAAGTAATATTTCCTCCCAGCACATAACAGGTAGCTACAATACAGAAAGCAGAATTCGTATCAGCAAGGTTTTTCTGTTATCTGAGATGTGAGTTTGCTGGATACATACATTGAAAGTTTTGTAATAGATCCTGGAGACCATGTACAGTGTTGGCTGGGCCGGTGGCGGCCCCTGCGGCCGGCAGCGGTACTGAACAGCCAGCAGGACTCGCTGCGTTGAGTCAGTTCGCCGTAGCTCTGCCGACTGGAGGGATGTGACCCCGGAACAGGACGCCCTCCTACAACAACACACCATTCAAACAGAGCACTGAAGAAAGAAAAGCTGGACCAGGAGGGGTAAGCTCATATGTCTCGTTTTCTTGACGAGGCGCACATTGTCAGGGGTTTTTGAAACGATACGTGCGTTTGAATCCCGGCGTTTACACTTCTGGCAGAGCAGCAGTACCTGGATGGTGTTTTCACCCATAGGAACTTCATTCAGGCTTTTGTCTCGGGCATGCTAGCGAGCTAGCTTGGCTGGTTAGCACTGGCTGCTTTGCCAATAGTAACGCGGTTTTGGTGGAGACTAAATTAAATGTTTGTCAGGTTAAAATGAATGCGACTTGTTAGTCATTGAGAGTACTGTCCATACATTTTTCCACGACGGATATGGCTTAAAATTCATGTCGAAAATTCGTTGAAGGCTTGCTGCTTGCTAGCAAGAGCGCTGCTACAGTTTGAACAGTCTGCGTCCCGCAACATGATAACAAGAACCGTTCACAGTCATGTGTATCCATGTCTTATCACACCAACGGGTTTTCTTTAGTTTCACTTTGTTACGTTTGACGTTCAGTCATTTTTGTTTGCCGTGTTATTTTTCGTTCAGTTTGTCTTTGAAGAAAACTACTAAAATTGAGAAATAACCTACAGTCAAAAACTATAAATCTCAGCAAACGTTAGTGTACGTTATGCAGACCCTCGTTAGCGTTAACGCTATAGTTTGGTTTACTTGTACCAACGATTACTAACAATATTGTACTTAACGTGTTTTAAATAACGACATCAAACCAGTTTTCTTTTTCCTGGTGACAAGAAAAAGACAAGAAGTCAGCCAAGGCAATGCTGAGACTTAGAGAACATTTAAAATATGCTGCTCCAACCACAAAAGCCACTGTACATGTGGTCACTTTCTTTCAAATTGGTTTTCATGTTAAAGTTTTCTTTTCACATAACTCCTTCATTGGTTTCCTATTTTTGGATCATGCCACCCATGGATGCATTGTGCCACCGTGCCTTTTACAGTGTCTGCTTCCCCCCACATGTCAGATAGCTGACAAGCATCTGAGTGGTGAAGCTGGCACCCTGCCGGCAGCGGGGCATTGATGAGTGCTGCAGCCAGTGGGTATCAGGGCTTGGCCACAGGCAAGCGCTCTGAATCCTCCTGGCAGCTAGCAGAGTAGGTCATGGACCACAGTATGTCAAGCCTGCCTCAGTTTGCACATTCCCCTAGCTGGCTGGATTTTGGAGAGAAATTAGGACCCCTGGCCTCACCTCCCTCCCCTCCTTGCCTCCTCACACTCAGGGCAGGTGCTCTTCAGCGGCTGCTCAACCCCCATGAGCCCCGAGGGGATCTCATCAGCTGCCTGCGAGCACAGTTTGGGAGGGTGGGCTGGTTCATCTCACAACCTTTCGCTCTGCGTTTGGCACAAGCACATGTCAGCCTGGTCAGCATTAAGCAGCCCACGTAGTAGCCTGTTGTGGCCTGACACTATGATACTAGAGCTCCTTGCATCCATTCATGGCTTACGAACCCAGTCCGAATGACCGAGGCCTCCAGACGACTACCAGGTCTTTTTTAACTGTTTTAAAGAATCAAACTTGAAAGCATAGCCCTCTTTTCTGTTCGCAGTTCTTTGTCTGTTGTGCGTGGTATCCTGCACATTTGCATTGCATTGTTCCAAGCACATAGCTCATGTAACTTTCAGAATTTTATGCTCTGCCTTGACGTTGGCGCTTTTGAAATCTTGCAGCCACACCCCCAAGGGACCAGCTTAAGGCAGCAGCTTCTGTTTCAATTCCTTTGAGGGACCCTGAGGAGTGAGCTAAGATGTTCTGAGATCACAGACCAGATTTAATTATATAGCGTGGTCTGTGAAAAACTCAGGTTGTATCAAATTTAATATCATGGAAACATTTGGAAAATCCGTATGCCGGAATCTTACTGTAAAATGCTTTTGCTGAACAAAATTTTCAAGAATTGTCAAGTTCTTAATTGAACTGTAGTAGTATTATAAATGTACAAGTTATTTGTAGCCTAGCAGCCTAAATACTGAGGGAAAGGTTTTTTTAAACTATAGAAAAAACTTAAGTTTCCTAGTTAGGTATAAATTTGTGAAATGTCATGTCCTGCCTACTCTGTCTCTGTAGTATCAACTTAATGTGGCACAGAAATAGTCAAAGGACAGTTAAGCACACCCAGAAACCCAGCTATGAACTAAGCCTGTACAGTTGAGCAGGATTGTTTGAGTTCATGCATCACGTGGTGACAACAAGACATGACCTACTTATCAATCATGTTTTCACAATCCAGTTCATCACCATTGTGCCCAAATACTGTAGTCATTGTTGTGGGCACACTGTATATGTGAGGAGATGGCTTCACACAAAGGCAGCATGCAGACATCCAGTAAGTCCAAGCCAGAGCCTTTCTGGCCTGCAGTGTCTGCTCCCCTGGCTCACGCTGTTCCAGGACCCCATGCTGCCCCGACCCAGAGGGAGTCAGTCCGCTGGGTGTACGCCCGGTCAAATCGGTTTCATTATGTTTCCTGCAGGTTTGGATAGGTAGAAGCTGTGTTTTGTTGGGCGATAAGGATTGGATGATAATCTATTAATCATCAGAAATTTATCAAAAATGCCAAACATTTACTGGTTCCAGCTTATGGAATGTGAGTATTTCCTGCTTTTCTCTGTTTTGCATCATTGTAAATCTAGTATCTTTTAGATTTTGGACTGTTGGTCATTTGAAGACTTGGACTCTGGGATCCTGTGAGGCATTTTTCACTTTTTTAAGCCATTTTATAAACGTAATTAATTAATTAATTGATTAATTGGGTAAAAAAAAGTGACAGATTAATTGGAAATCAAAATAATCCTAAATTGCAGCCCAATTTCTTCTATACTATTGTACAGCATGACAATATTAAAAGGTCACAAGATAAACAATCCATTTGATGTTTATTTTGCTGAACTGCAGTGTTGAATGAGAATATTGTTCTGTCCTAATTTCAGCATGACCACTAGTTGTTTTATTAGGTTATGTGTCGCGGTTAGCCATCAGTAGAAGAGAGAGTGTGTGTGTGTGTGTGTGTGTGTGTGTGTGTGTGTGTGTGTGTGTGTGTGTGTACCTGCAGTGACACAGCTGCTCTACAGAACCAGGCCAGGTTGTTGGCAGCTCAGCTGGCAGCCACGCCAGGCTTCTAGCCTACTTAAGTTTCTCACACATTTGCTTGGGATGTTGGAGCAGCTCATGATTGAATTCAAGTTATTTTTCCTTCTCAGTTTTTCCTCTCTGTAGAGGCTATTGACCTCTCAGGGTCTTATAGAGTTCCAGCTTTTAGCGCCATCCGTGTTAGCTAAACTCCTCCACTCTCAGACATAGTTTGTCCGTCAGCTTGGAGGCCCGTTTCTTGTTTTTCTGCTTGCTGGTGGAATTTGATTTTCTAAAACAATCAAACATTGTGCATCACGTGAGCAGCTGATTCTACAGCCGGATAACAAGCTGGACAAGTGGACCGGGCCATGTGTGACTGGGTCGGTGCACTGTGGCAGTCTCTGTCCTTCATGACCCTCGGCAAATGTGAGGGGCTATCACATTGCATACTGTAATCCCGGGCAGCAGATTCTCCCTCCCTGCACTGTGTGGTCCGGTCGGAGTGTTGAAATGGTCTTGAGAGGTCTTCTCTCTGGTTTTGTTTCTCAGAGACACTAATGGACACTGATACGCAAATGTACTCAAGAAATCTGGAATGCAGAGGCCATGCAATGAATAGGCTTGGCTATCTTTTTTTAAGTGGCATTACTGAACGTGTAATTTGTAGCTGTATGACATTTTTTCTTGTAGTAAACGACAAGGTCACAACAGTTATTCTAAATCACATTATGACTGTAGACCATGGCTCTTTTTTAAATAGGGCCCATTTTGATGGTTATATTTTATTCATCAGTGCCCCAGAAGAAATCTGTCTCTTTAATTTAAACTTGTTTCTTCCACGTTTTCTTTTACATGTTGGAAGTTTAATGATGCAATACAAACAGTGGAACACAGTTCACTGCATTGAACATCAATTTGTTAATTTTTCTCTGATTTTGCACACATTTATCTTAACAAGATGCACATTGTTATCTGAAAAAAATATTCGTACTAATATTATGATATTGATTCCAACCATAATGCAGCCTACTACAGCAATAGCATATATTCAGTCTCCTGCCATGTGCTCGGAGGGCAGGGAATCAGATGCCACTTTATGTGATACCATAGTATCTCAATACAATACATTCCTCATCTTGACAGTGGTATTGAAATACAAGTTGTTCTCCAATACACAATTGATTGCAAGACAGCCATCTGTGATACGTCATGATAACCGTAAGTGAGGATGATAAAAGGGTGATATTTTTCAAAAGTCATACATATTTTAAGAATTAATATACTGTGACTTTTTATACACAACTGAGAAACAGTATTTATCAAAGTACATACGTTAGAACTAGTTCTTAAGCTTTTTTTTTAAAACACTGACAGAGTGTTAGGGTGGGAAATTAACTTTTTAAAATGTGAACAGATAAATGTTCAAATTCACCAGCCACTGGTGTCTGAAATCTACCAACCATATTTTACCAGCATTTGGCTGGTGGCCGGTGCTAATTTCCATCCCTGCAGTGTGCAACTAGAGCTGCAATGATTAGTTGATCAAAAGAAAATTAATTGCCAACTATTTTTGATAATTTTCATTTGTCAAGCAAAAATGTCAAACATTTACTGGTTCCAGCTTCTTAAATGTGATTTACTGCTTTTCTTTGTCATTTATGACAGTAAAAAAAGACTCTTTGGGTTTTGGACTGTTGGTCGGACAAAAGAATCAATTTGAAGACGTCACTTTGGGCTCTGGGAAACAATTAATCGTGAAAATTATCGGCAGATTAATCGATAATGAAAATAATTGTTAGTTGCAGCCCTTTAGGTGCAACTTACATAATTGAATGCCATCATTTAAATGTGAAAATGCCATAAACTGACACAAAGAAAGCAGAACTGTTAAAACGAGTGCAGTAAAGATGCACCTCAGCCTCAAGATCACAATAATATATTTCCGTATCAATTATGCGTCCCACCACTTCCATGTGTACAGATTGGAGATTTGAAGCTGGCCCTCGTGTTTGTTTTTTGTTTCTTTTAGATTTCTCAGTTCAGTACCAGCGATGCTGTGGTTTAGCTGGGCTTCCTAGAGGGGCTCACAGAGCTCGATGTCGCTCAGCTCAGCTCAACCCAACATCACAGCACTGACAGGAGCCCAACACGGGCAGAGAGGGGGGGATTAGGCCTAGATCAGCACTGAAGAAAGTCTTTGATTACGTCTGGAATATTAGCCGCATGCGTCTGAGGCTGGCTGAGCATCCCTCGAGGGATTAGTGTTGAGCCAGCCCATCTCTAGAACCTAACATCGGGCACACACAAAGGAGTCTGACAGGATCCTTATTGTGGCCCTTGAAATGATGTAAGACATGTTACAAAGAAGAGCGAGTAATGCTATGAATGACCCTAGTCGGCTACTTATAGAAAGGTTTCTTTCTAAAACACTATTTTTAGGTTTTTAGCAGAGTTGTGTCACTTGTAATGTTCCTTTTTGTCACTGCATCCTGACAAACCTTACATGTCTGCAATCATTTTACAAGAATACCTAGATGGACTTGGTTGTTTGCTCAAGTGGTAAACATGTAATTCAAACACTGGTCTCTATAAATAGAAGAGTTTGTGTTTTATGTCTTCTCAGAATATTAATAGACAGAATCGGATGTTTGGAGGGCTACTTTTACTAGATCGCTTTAGCAAAATGGCAATTTGTCTAGTGCTGAAGCGATTAGTCAATTCATTGATTAGGGGGACTACAGGAAATTAATCAACAACAATTCTGATTGATTAATCATTTGTCATTTTATTAAGCAAAAATCCCAAACATTTGCTGGTTTCTGCTTCTCAAATGTGAACATTTACTGCTTTTCTTTGTTTTACAATTTTAAATTTAATATTTTGGGGTTTTAGATCATTGGTTTAACATAACAAGCAATATTCTTCACTTTTTCATGAAAATCTTTAGGTTCTGGACTGTTTCATTTTTCACTATTGTATATACTTACAGGACAATGAAGCAATTCATGTAAAAATGAAAATAGTCAGTTGCAGCATTCATATTGTCAAATATTTATTGTGTTATTATATAAGATACAGGCCTCTGATAATACACCTGACTATGAGGACATATGTGATTTTTGGCACCCGAGTACCATCTGGAGCATTGTTGGAATTATAATCATGGAAAGCTAGTTTGTTCAGCAGGATTGCATGGATGAAATTACCCGTTACATAATCATTATGCACAATGTTAATCACTGTTGTACACATGTTGTCCTCCAGTTCACTGAGTACCAGAATTGCAATGATTACAGTTCTGTAGCTACTCTGCTGCCCAAAATAGTCATCTGCAAATTAGTAGTTAATCTGCCCCCTTCCAGCCTGAAGAAAAATAGGTGAAATCCACAAAAGAATGGGATCCGACTCCTTTGCCTTTCCTCTTTTTTAAAGTGACTCACAAACATGTCACGACAATAGGAGAACATCACTAATCGCCCTCATTTACAATTCCACGTTCTTGCTACTTCCTACAGAGATTCTCCCCATAGGATTCCATGCACTACGTTTGTTCTTCTTATATCAGATATTGCTGCGAAAGTGGGATAAGATTTAAATATTTTTTTCAGGCTGGTAAAAATACAAATTGCAACTCTCAAAACAGTAAGCAGCCTGGGCAGAGATGGCACTAAATATGGCCAGTTTTCAAACTTCAAAAGCAGACATCAGAGGATCAGAAATGCCTCAGTCACGAAAGCAGTAGGCCTATTTATACAGATGATGAATGTGGAATATATCTGCCTTTTGTGTAGTAGCAGACATGAAAATGGTGAAGTTGTCAAGTCTCAAAATATGCCTGAATATTAATGGATGTTTGTTGTAGCATCCTTGTCTTTAAAAATCTCAAGACATACTGACACCTTTTGGCAATTAAAGTAATCCTGTTCTTCAGTCATTCTCTTCATCCTTTACTCTCCATCCACTCATACGCACGCGGTGACCGTTTTATTCCCAGTGAGCTCCTGAGGCGGGCAGATTGGTGCCCCTGACTTTATATCATTCTTCATTCGGTATGTCGTCTCGCTGGTCGGCCTCTCTGCCTGGAGTCTTCCATTTGCCTGAAGCAAGGAGCTCGGAGACATGATCAAACATGTCACTGCTGCTGATACGAAGACTCTTCTGCCACCCTCTACACCCTCCACCAACATCCTCTCTGCATCACTACCCCCACCCAAATACATTCACACACCACCACCACCCTTAAAGTGTACTGAGCAGCTGACACCGGCAAGAGATCCATCTTTTTCATGTCTGTCTTGCTTTGAGTCTTCAGTGGCTCTCCAATTAAACATATGTCTGACGCTCAGGTGGAAATGAATAACTAATGTATTCATCTGCCCCTTCACAAATTCACTGTCCCACTATCACTTTGTGTGACTGAAAACAGACAAGAAGACAGACAAAGTTGCTTGTAGTAAACAGCCACCAAAGGTTGCTATAATTATAAGAACTATAGCCAGAAGCATGGTCTCCAGCTGCTCTGATCTGGATGAATCTATACGCTCACAGTGGCACCCAAACGTCAGCCAATGGCCAATGGTGCCCCATTCATCCTCCCCCCCTGGGCTATGGGAAGGGGGGGACGGCGAGCCAGCTCCTCAATTAAATATAACCCCACATCAAACAGCCTGTCAACGTGCATTAGTGGTCCTTTTGTATAGATAAGAGGCCAAAATAAATTGCCAGAACTATCATAGTCACTGTGGCTCTCGTAGGCTTTTTATGAAAGGTTCTTGGGGGAGAACAAATCTCGACTTGCATACTGATATTCTCTCCATTAAATCTTTTTTTTTTTTCCCTCACCAGATTTATCCTTTTAAAGATTTATTTAGCTCTTTTCTGTGAATGATTCCTTCTGCATGTTTAGCTATTTCAATTAGCAAATTTAGGCTGGATGTCAAGCCGCGCTGTAGCCTCGTCTTGTTGGTGCGTTACAACAGAGATCTAATGCGACACAGCCGACCTTGATGTGCGTGCGCTATCACAGCGGAACCTATCCCTTTTCTGTCATCAGCTTTAGCAGCTCCTTTTATCGCCTTCTTTTCCCTCCCCCCTTTTTCTCCCCCTTTGCCTATATTTTGCATCTCTGCAGACTGACAGTGAAAATAGGTCATTAGTTAGATGGAGAATAGGAGATGGAAGGAGCAGGCAGGGGCGAGATCTGTGTGGAAACTGCCATGCAATATTAATGACAGCCATTCACGCTGTGAAATGCCAAACCTACACTGAGACAAGGCCCCTGGCTCCCAATGTCATCACTGTTTGGATTATATGAATTAAGTGCTTATCACACAGACTAGAGTCTGTATTATTTGCCCTAATAGTAAAACATCTAGTTCCAGCCTAGTGCTGTACGTCTGGGAAACCATTTAGTAATTGAAATGCAGTCAGTCTTATATGTTGTTTTAATAGTAATACTCCAGGGGGGGTTAGCTCAGTGCTGCTGACTTTATGAGCCTGAACCTTATATCTGCTAAAGAACACTGTCAAGGATAATGTGACTTATACAATGGTTATCAATGTTCTGTTTAAAAAGCGTTTGTCTGAGTTGTATTCAGTACAACATAACTCATATGTAATACCTTGAACAATACATGAAAAAACAAGTAAAATCACTATTTAGCTACCTGGTTGAAACAGTCTTAACTGTCACTTTTTAAGCCTGCAGGGTTGAGTGTTCACTATCAAAAGATTTTTAATGGAGTATCACTCACTCTCAACGATGGACAGTCAGATTGTGTTGCTGAAACAACCCAGTGTTTAAGTATTTTTAACTTCTAAAAACAGTGAGTGTTTGCATAGCTGTGATTTTTCACTGGCCTTGTGTAACATGGACTTGTTTGTGTGTCCAGAGCCACAGGAGCAGGGGGGATGAACCGCGAGGAGGCCCCGGGGAAGTCTCCTGAAGACATGTACATCCAACAGAAAGTGCGGGTCCTGCTCATGCTAAAGAAAATGGGATCAAATGTAAGTACAGTGTCGGTTATGTGACATTTTAAATATGGGTATTCGCACACAGCAAAAAGTCAGCTTTAGCACTGCCTATTGTCCAGCTCACGCACACAGTGGTTGTTTAATCAAAGCAAAGTCACACATATCTTCAGATGATGTCATCCTGAAATCTGGCCCTATAAAACCTTTCCAATTTGGCCATCAAGACCAGAAACCATCATTAACATGTCAAAATGTTGGTGTCATTGGTAAGATGGATTCTACCAGAAGCAGAAGGAGAAGCTTTATAGACCTGCTATGAAAACCTTAGAGCAAACAATTTCATGTGAAAGACCTCAAAACAGATTCACAATAAATAAAGACCTCCATCCAAGTTGTTTATGCTATTGTGTAGAGTAGTGTAGCTCATGTCTATTCTGGTAGAAATGTGATTACAGAGGGCAGACTTAATTTGATTTTATTGGAGGCCATCTAGATCAATCGAAGTCCTCTGATGGTCACTCTGAAGCAGTTTGGAAACCGGCATTTTGTCATTTCTGGAGGGGATACACACTTGTTGTCGAATCTACCATCACTCAGCAAATACATCCATCTGATTTTGTATGTCTGCATCAGGCAGAGCAGATAGCAGCTCTAGAGATGCGTTTTCTGTTCAGCTCAGGTAGTGACTGCCTTTTGACAGCCTGGAGGAATTGAGCAGAGATGAGCTCATTTGCAGCCTCTGGAGAACAAAAAACCCTGACTGCATTCTAAATGATAATGAGTTTACAGAAGCAAGTATATCATGCAAACCTGTCCTCCTTCAAACCTTTTTTTTTTTTTAAGATAACAAGCAGATTTAAAGGTGAAAAATTACTTGTTTATTCAGGGTCTTCAGTGTGAAGGAGAAACCAAAAGGTCAGAGAGACACCCCCCTTACACTCATCAAACCAGACAACATATGAGAGTTTCATTTTGTGATTTAGGCAACTCTCCGAAATAATGTTAAATAGCTATGACTGATTAAAGCAGTTTGTGATGGTTGGCATTTCAGGCAGCAAAGGCTGGCTAAAATGAGAACCCTGAAATGGGGCCTGACCTGCCTCATCATCATCTGATCATATGTGTAACTTTGATGCTGTAAATGCTCAGTCTGTCTGGACATGAGCTCAGAAGTATGCAATACTTTGGAAACTGTTGCACAAGTGTTATGTGATACATTATAGGCAAGAATCTCGTAATTAAGATAACTTCTGATACTATGATTACAAATTTCCATTACATGGCTAAAAGTTGCCATCATTATCAACTATTGTAAGTGGAATAACGAGGTCACATTTGTCTGTCTAGGTCAAATGTGAATCCATTCCTAACGGAAGTAATATTGTCTTATTTGTTTCAGCAGGTTTGTTGCTATAAATTAGAATTTTATACAGTTTTCAATCAACAAACAAGTGGTTCCCAAAGTTACAAACCACAGAGTTGAAACATTTGTCACTAAGACACAACATTAGAAGATGCTCTACTTTCAGGGGCTGAAATGTAATTTTATCCGTACAGTCTAAAAACAACTCTTTCTCTTTCTAAATGGGCAGAACGGTCAAATATTCCCGTGACCCTAAAATGATTGAAGAGAGAGATGTATACCGAAACTCAAAAGGAGAGGGGAAAAAGAAATAAATTATTTCTTTGAACTAATTTATGTAAAAACTCAAAATATTCTGGATCCAAAATGTCACATACATACCTCTGGGAGAATTATTTTGATTGAAATTTGATTTCACTAATCTGCATGATAAAAGCATACTTGACTTCATTTTAAGAAACTATATAACATAGTAATATTTAAATTACAGAGCACAGGAAACAATAAATAATAACAGAAACAAAGAAAGAAAAAAATCAAAGAAACAGATAAGGGGGGTAAATAAAATAACTGATTACATAAATATCAATTCGTAGGATATAGTTGACTGATAACTGATAAATTTAAGTCATAGGATACATTATACCAATATAGGAACAACGACCAGGTACCACACACTTGGCCTCCTCTTTAAGAGACATTTTTGTTTTCTTTGAACTTGTTTTATGATTTGGAACGTCACTTTGTTTACTCCTCTTCAGCTTACACCGAGTGAAGAGGCTTTTCTCCGGAATTACGCAGGTGTGGTCCACACTCAGATGAGCCAGCTACCACAGCACAACATAGACCAGGGTAAGGCTATGACGCACACACACCCACACATACACACCCACACATTTAAAGCAGTCATTCAGCCAGTGTTGTTATAGTTGGAATTTTTCATTTTTGGAATTTTATTCAAAATTTGTTCTGAATTTTGTGAGATTTACGTACCTTTTCTGTGCAGCTCAATAGTTGAAGTTTATATAGTTTTAGTTCTAGTTTTAATATTTAGATTTTTGAAGAGAAGTTGTGTATGACAGTTTATGACATTTACATTAGCTCACAAATGCCACCTTCACATGCCACAGAAGTGCTACTTTGCCTAGACTGAAAATAAGGGAAAATCCCTCCACACATGTGGCTCCTCTTGAGTCCTTTACCCCAGCAGGCCTAACGGATTGCCTGACTGTGCACTGAGGCCGACTCAGCGGCCCAGCAGCACTGTGAGATTACTCACACAGCAAACAGTGTGGCTGACTGGAAGCGAGTGACTCATCCTCAGCATGAGTGCATCGCTAGTTTCACCACTGCTTCTCACAAGTGGCCCAGATAGAGCACTGAGTTAAAATATTGATGTGTTTATATGATAAAGCAAATCACTGTTCATATGTGTTGTTATAAGACTTGGTTTGCTTAGTAACATGACCTTGCATATGATGGTCGTACCTTTTTCAGGGCACCAGAGGGCACTGTTGAGCTTTCTTGATCTCTTCCACAGTTTTCACATTTTCACACCACAAGGGGGTGCTAATAGCAACAGAATAGTGTGTGAGGCACTGCAGTTACCTGAGAAAGCAGCAGCAAATTGTTTCAGATGATTTTTTAAATTATTTTTATTTGCTGGAAGTAGACTTATCAGCTGCTTTCCAGGCTCAGTCCAAACACGGCAGCCCTGCTGTCCTCCTGTGGTAAACCTGCTGGGGCCCAGGCCTTGCTTTGTCCCTTATGATATCGGTCCCTCAGGGGAGCTTTAAGTCGGAAAAATTGCCTGCGCCGCTTTACCTACAGTGAAGTGTTATGTCTCCTTGTCTGTGTCCTTTCTCTGCAAGGAAACAATCAGTGTTGGTTGAATTGATAAATATGTGATTTTCTGTGTTGGAGACGGATTAGGTTTATGATTATACAGGGTATTAAGGAGGCAAGTAAAAGGTGCATTGACTTTGCTGTTTTGCCCTTCACTGGTGTTTATTATCTTTGTTTGAACCTGCAGGGTATCAAACTACATTGTCATAAACTCTGCCTCATTCTGCAATATGGGATGTATCGTTAAAATTTTAATGTGGGTCATTGCGTCATGGACAGTTTAGGCAGCAATATTACAGTGTTTCTTCATCAAGCAGCAGAACATAAAGCATTGCATCACAAGTGCAGCACCAAAAGTGAGATCAGCACTGATTTTCAGTCATTAATTTATGAAAGATGTTTTCTGTCTGTTTAAACAACTACAGACTAGCTGTCAGTTTGTGCTGCATGCCCTCGTTCTCTTTCTTCATGCCCTTTAGTGGATACAGGACTCCATGTCAGTGCTGTGTCAATACTGCTAAGAAGTGCTTCATTAATTATGTACGAATATGACTGGTGAAAGGTGCTCCGAGTATGCATTATACATCACAAAAACAGACACATTTAGTGTCATTTGGCAGCCTGCCCACCTCCTCGGTGTGCCAATAAATAATTTCTGGTCTGCATACTATCTAAAGTACTGTGATTAGGCGTCGTGGAGATAGCTGAGAGTTAATCACTTTTAAACGCTGCGCTTGAAGGACAGCAGTTTGTAGGCATCAGCACATTTGGGATCCTTTGAGGTGGTGTGAGGAGGGTTCAGTTACATGAAAAGGGGAGTCCACTATTTGATCTCATTTAGACTTGGTAATAGGGGAAAAAATAGATGAAAGGAAACATTTTATTGCCTAGCAACTTGCACGGCCATTGTGCCTCTTAAAACGTAATTTTACAGAAGCAAAGGCGTCAAACAACAAATTACAAGTGTGAAATATTACAAAGTAAGATTTTATTTGATTCTGGTTCACTCTGTTTTTCTCACTTCGTTATAATGACAATAGACCTTATCCCTCATTCTGCTATATGCAGCAGTAGTACTGTCTGTCCCAGCTGACCATCACACAGTACATCAGCCAGACAGACACCTTCTGTGACTAGCCAGCAGTTTTCCAGGCAAAGCTTGTTTATCTGTGTCTGATCTTGTATCATTAATGTACGGCTCACAGCGGTTCCACCTTCATGCCGGTCTGGTTGATCTCTGCAGCAGACACTGAGGTTGTAGCTTAGGTTAATTTTTTAGGTAAGCTTGAGCAATATTTTTCAATTGTGAGAAAGACAGTTTGAAGAAAAACATCATCCACTGTGTACTGAGTTACAGTGTTTTTTGAAAAATATCTAGTTTGAGCTGTAGACCTTAAATCCACCTTGCTTTTTGGTACCATTTGACAAAGCTGTTTTCTGCAGCATTTTCAAAAGCTGCCTCTCATGCAGAGAAAGACTTATGTTGTAAAGAGTGTAAAACTGGTTTGGTAACAGCTGTAATAAAAAGTGCAGAGTTTTCCTTCATTGCTGCTCAGCTAGCTGTTTTGAAGAGTAATAATTTAGAGTGGATGACTCACCCCTGTCAGTTTGTCAAGTAATACCATTTAGTCTGCTACTTTAAAGTTTTATAGCATCTTTTGTCACCGCTTATACAATTTGCATTGTTTGAATATTGTTGAATTGGAAAAGCGTTTAGGTTGTTAGCACTAGAGCCACCATTAGAGGTCAGATGGCTACAACCGAAAAGATTTTTCAGCCTCTATCTTGCCACAGCAGTTAGGAAGCGGAGGATAGTTTGAACATGCTGATGCAGGATGCTCTGAGACCAGCGTCCTCAAGGGGGTCTCAGCATGGAGCGATAGTGTCACGTGTCAGACATGGCCTCATCGATCGAGTGGCGGCATGCTTAGAGGGTGCTGAGGGCACGATGGCGTTGTGGAGACACACTCTCCGATATTGATTACTCTAAGTCAAGGCCGGGCTGTATTCAGGAAATGTTAAATACAAGTGTAGGTGCGAGAATGCACAAAAGCTAGTGTGACAAATAGATAACATCATTGCTTTTGTCAGCTTAGCATATTCTGATATGAAAACAAATTTGTGGGTGTTGCAGTCTAATCTATCCAGAAGTGTTGTCATCCTTCATCACATCTGATCAGACTGAGTGGAAATGTTTCGCATGCCCTGATTCATTCCCTCAGACTCTGTTCGGCTGTAAATTGTTGTCAAAATGGTTCCTCCTTGTAAGAAACAAGAGAAAACCAACTTTGGGGTTGCCACTCATATTTCTTTTAAGTCTATGGGTCGCTGAATTTACATTTCAGATAGTTTTAATTGGGTGATTACCATACATGCAAATACAGAATTTTGTTTAATCGGGCCTAAGAGGAATTCTCTGCCAAAGGCTCTGAAGCTGAGAATTTTTTTTGGTTTTTTTTCATTCAGCTTTCTCGCTGTGGATACCTTGATGTAGCTGAGTTTTGGCGGCGCAGAGGAACGGAGGATAGTGGGCGAGCAGGACTGTGCATGCTATGTTACAACACTGTTGTTATGATTGGAAATGAAGTGTGAACTCATTAAGTGAAGCCTGTGTTTTTGGGCCTCTGTTTCAGTGTAAATTGCTGCTTTTGGGGTAGTTCTGAAAAATGACTGCGTCTCTCTGACTGCAGAGTTTTCTGTGGCACAGTAGTTACAGCATAATATGTACAGAAGTTGCGTCTTTACAGTCAGGCTTCTTCCCCCTTTAACTCTCTTATTCACAGCTTTCTATAACTGACATCATGTCACTTTTAACAATACAGTTTGTCAGAGCCACGCATAAAGCCAGCAATCTCAGGACTTGTTATCCTGTCTGATTTGACGAGGAAAGTTTACTCCTCCCAGAAGGACGTCTGAGGGCCTCAACAAAAGAGGATAGGCGAAGAGGGGTTGCCATAGCAACCTCAGTTGTCCCAGGAAAGCTAAGCTTCCCTGTGGGCTTTGGTGTTGCTGCGACGTGCTGCATCGGTAGATTGGAGCAGGTGTCATTAGGGGGCCTGGAGGCAAGCTGGAGTGCTAATTACACAGCCAGAGTGTGATATTCCAATCTCTCTTTGTCAGTCCCATCCCTACTTACAGAAATATGGCCTCTCTTGTTTCAAATATTACTGAAGCCTCGCACAATCAATACACCATCTTTTTTCTTTTTGTCTGTGTTACAATTCCAGTGTCACGCAAGCCTTAAACCTGCCTTTTAGAGTGAAAGCCATGTGACCCTGAGCAAGGACTCGCCTTTGTTTGGTGACTCGTCTCGGTCAGGGCAGGGTGGTATCGATTGTTACTTTATCCTGTTCCTCACTGCAGCATGAATCAGACCCAGAGACTCTGATTTATGAACTCAACTCACGGAAACACAGAGGCTTGATTTTCTCCTTAAATATAATACAACACAATCTCATCTCTATCGCAAACGTGTCAGTATGTGGTCGTATAGACAGATGTGAAAGGATAGTTTCAGAACGACTGTTTCCAACTCGGGTTTATGCTGAATCAGCCAATTTTCTTGCCAACGCTCTCTGCTCCATTGGCAACAGAAACCAAAAGTTCAACCAAACTGGACCTGCTCCATAAAAATCTGCTGCTGTATACGCTAATTTACTTTCTGGATGGGTCCTATAAAACGTCCAATTCATTAAATCCATCTTTAAAGGAACCATTTAGAAGAGAAAAATGACTGAAAATGATTTGCTGCTGCTTAAATCTAATTTCAAAGCTCGTTAAATCTCTGAAATATCACCATATGAAGTGAAGAACAAACTGTTGCACAAAGCTGACATTGTCTGTGGCATCTTAAATCATTCATTAGCATATGTTATGTACCTAATTCGATTGTTTTAGGTTCACATTTTCTCTTAAAAATCTACATAACACAATATTGGTAGAAAACACTGACATTGCACTTTTATAATTTGTAATATGATAAACATTTGGCTGAAGCAAATTGACTTCAATTCCTAGATTCTCTTTATTTTTAATCCTTACTTAACCATGAAGTCTATAGACATACATTCTCTCTTTTAAAACGGCAACCTGGCCAAAACGCCAATGTAAATTACCATTAAAATAACAATGACTAATCAATAATCAAAGGTGCAGAGGTCTGAACTTACATGTCCCTGTAACACTCATGTTAACCCAGAATAATAATATAAGAGAATGAAAAGTAATGGATAAAGAAAATAAAATGCGCTGTGTAAAAGTAGACCCACTGTGGTTGTTGATGTCAACATGTCAAACTGGACCACACACACTCCTCTGTTGTGTGTTTTTAACTCCCCCCTGCTGTCGTTTTCGTCGGGGGGTCTTTATCCTCTCAGCTGACCTTGCACAGATTGTGACCTCAAATGTTGTCGCTGCTCTGACTAATAACTCAGTGTTTCATCACTGCAACACACTGGAGTCATCATACGGCTGCTTCTCTGCTTATTCAGACTGGAGGGACTCAGCGTGGTGCCTTTAACTCCAAACAAACTCCCTGTGGGTTCATTTCTCAGCTTCCATATCCTTAGTTTTCAGTGGAATGTCATACATTTTTTAAATTTTTATTTTGTTAATTTCTGGCCACCTTCTCTCAACCACATATTGATTTATAGTCTCTCAGAAGTATGAAGAAAGACTTTGTTTGCTTGTGAATTAGTTCAGGTGAATAGATGGATGTACTGGTTCTGATTAAACTAGGGCTGCACGCAACTAATGATTATTTATTTATTAATCTGTTATTTTTTTCAAGTAATCGATTCATTGTTTTGTCTGTTAAATGTCAGAAAATAGTCAAAAGTGCCCTTTAGAAAATCTCCCAAGGTGATGTCTTCAAATTACTTGTTTTTTCTGACCGACAGGACAAAGATCATCTTCCAGGCCTTTTTGCTATGACTTAAACAATTGATCAATTACCCAAATTTTCGAATGATCAACCAATGGAATAGTTGTTTTAGCTCTAGTTGAAGCACGATGATGCATATTTGAATTTGAGACATGGCTATTTCTTTATTATTTATTATTTATTCTTTATTATTTATTTGAAAACAACCACTCCTTGACGTTATATTGAGATAGTTCTACTTTTACCTCTGTGTTCTTTTCCTGGAAAGCCTATTTCTGTAATGAATGACGGGGCTTTTCTCCCTTTTAAAGTATTTATGGAGGACAAATCGGATGACATGCCTGTTGTTGCGGTTATTTATGTAATCCACTGTCCGGTGCCACTCTGTTTACCCCCATCAGGCAGGGTGAGGAGGGGATCAGTGCACAGTGGAGGGAGGGGCCAGAGAATGGACACAGATCCGCATCCAGACACACTAAAAGCTGCTTGCTCATAGGCTGCAGCAGCAGAAACCTGCCATCCTCTCAAGCAGTCTGAATTTTATCTGTCGCTAGGCAACAGCTTTGAGGGACCTGACGTTTCCATCGTGTTGGCTAGAGCTTGTGTGTGTGTGTGTGTGTGTGTGTGTGTGTGTGTGTGTGTGTGTGTGTGTGTGTGTCGTATTGTATGTGTGTTTGTGGCAGGGCGAGGTCTGAACATGACTCTCAGGCAAAGTACTCAAGTAAAACAGACAGAGCCCAGCCATCCACTTGGCTCCGTGGATGTATTTTGAGAGCAGTTTCTACCGGCCATTCGGCTCAAGTTGCACAGGCGTGTCCTTCCCCTGAACTGCCCGATACACGAGGGTGAGCGCCTTCACACAACCACAAAATGATTCAGACTGGCGTTTATTGTGATAAATCGGTGCTATTGCGAGTTCCTGCGCCAAAACATCATCTTTACCAGCAGCGCTGTTCAGCAATAGTGCAGTTCAGGTCGCGTTCCCTATTGTGTGGTATTACATAATTGTCTCTT
The DNA here is from genome assembly GCA_008360985.2 of Macquaria ambigua. Classification (NCBI taxonomy): domain Eukaryota; kingdom Metazoa; phylum Chordata; class Actinopteri; order Centrarchiformes; family Percichthyidae; genus Macquaria; species Macquaria ambigua. The sequence goes on along the minus strand of VMKM01000580.1, from coordinate 60,632 downwards.
GTTCAAGCATCGTTATCCCTACGTGCTGTCTCAAAGCAGATGAGATTTATGTTATTAACTGAAGTTGAACAGCGTGTCTCTGCCAATATTTTTTTTCTCTCTCTTTATCTCTCTCTCTCTCTCTCTCTCTCTCTCTCTCTCTTGTTTCCTCTCCTGGTGCCGCCTTTGCCTGTTGGCTGCTTCTTCGCCATAACCTCATTTGTTAGGCCAATGAGCTCCCATGGGAAGAGGAACTTGAAAGTTCACATTAAAAGGCGCCCTCCCCCAAAAGTCTCGATCTCACCAAGCTCACGACGACCTGAATAGAAACATGCTAATTATCTTCCCCGTAGAGATAGCCGAATGAAACACAAAATTCTGTGTTTGGAGGGTCTGTACTGTCTGATGAGGAGGGTCCGCCCTTTGTGCCAAATACATGTGGAAGCTCAGTCACTCAGTCCCTGGCCTACTTTCATATCTCCACAATAATTAAATCTAACAAGCACTCGAGGGCTGTGGTGAAGAGAGGTTTTTTTATAGCAGACATGCACGAGGTGCCGATAGGGATTCTTCTCAGCCGTCTGCAAAGGTGTGGAACTTGGTGTTAATGATATTTATGTGATTGTGGCTTGTCAAATGTTTTTATTTCAGTACATGACCGTGCTTACTGTAGGCTGTGGCACCTAGTTGTCATTTGCTCCTCTCTTCTTTCAGAGACTAGAAATGTCGCTGTACGTACTTTGTGGTCTCATGTATTTCACAATCAATTTACTTCCATTACCAAGAAGCGAATGCGTTTCACCAGGCGCCCAAGCATGACAGTGCAAGTGGGATTTTAATACTTACCTACTTCATCTGGCAGAAGCGTTTTTAGCTCTCTCGCGCTCTCTCTACGGACTGAATTGCTGAAATTAAAACAAGTCTGTGCCAAAAAAAAGAGACCTATATGGAAGAACAGTTGGATATATGAGGCGCTGAGAGAGCATTGTGTATTTTATTTCATCTTACTCAAATAGAATTGGAAAATTGGTGTGTTCATTTATCACAGAAAAACTGTCTCAGCAGGTGTGGGCAGGCCCAAATGACTTGATGAATCACAGTTGGCAAGAGACTAATGAATGATTCCTTGTTAAACAAAAGCAAGCTGACAAAGTCTTATTGTGTAGCTGGCAGGATCCATTAGTTGGCTCAACACAGATGAGGCTGTAATTATCGGTTTCTTCATTAACTTGGTAAACGTGAAGGAGAGAAATCAGACCTTGTGTACTGTAGATCATTTCAGACTCTTTTTTTTCCTCAGCTTAGTGAGGTTAACATCATCAGCTGGAATCTAGTATTGTTTACTCACAGACGATCCTGTGCCTCACAGCCTGAAATGCAACAGCAGGAGATTGAATAGTATTGAAGCCTCAGATCTGCTCTGCCAAGTGTTATCATGGCAGAGCAGGATGCTGCTGTCAGTGGGCCACTCAGTGTGTTCCAGTATCTCCCCGTCAGGGCGCTGCGATGGCAGGCGGTCGCTTTCCACAACAGGTGGACATGGCAATAGGTGAAATTAACTGCATGAACCAAGGGGATTTTCATGGCGGTGTATTCCTTCTCGGCTTTGTAGTCACAGCTGACAGAATTTACAGGATCTGAGGACCTGTAGAAAACCAAGCGGGCTTCACACTTTGTAGTAAAATAAGTTTTGGGCGATCCGATCACAAGTGGATAGTTCAAAACGTGTTGAAGACTTACGATCCAGTGATTAGAATAGCATTCAGGCTACATCCACACTACTACGTTTTCATTTGAAAACAGCGTTTTAAAATGAAAACGATCTCCGTACACACAAGCGTTTTTCCATTCTACACGCCTGAAAAAGCAAATCACATGACCATTCACATACACTGGGCATGCACGTGCCGGTGTAAACAGGAAGCAGATTGTCAACTCATCGTTTCTGAAAGTCTCCGTTTCCGCAGTCTGTCCGGTCAACCTGCACAAGTCCATACCCAATGCAAATGCTCTCGATTGAGACCACGTGTGTTTTTTCACACTTTCCCACAGAAAACAAATGTGAGCAGAAAAGCAGAATCTGATCCCAGTTGATTACTTGCGACACATTTTAGTGCCTGATGCTTGACGCTTATGGATATATCTGAATGCAGATGATCTCTTTTTTGTGTGTTTCTGTCAATGTAAGCGTATGGTCCACTTGGCAGTTTTACATTTATACAGAAACTGCCCATTACAGGTCACACCTAGTATTGATGTAAAGCAATGAGATGAGACATTTCCTGATATATATAATATAATATATAATATAATTTTCCTGTGCTGGACATTAACAGCTCATCTGTCCAAATCTCAAACTAATGAGCTCACCAGACACAGTTCAACATCAACTGGAATAAAAGTCACGTTTTCAGTTGACTTCTACATTATGTCTTGATTTATCCTCTTTGACACATTGAAATTAAAATCAATGAGAACTCACACATTAGGCAGTTCTGGATGTTTGGTTTATATTATGTGTCAGATTTTGGCTTCTGTAATACTTGATTCTCCTTAAAAGCCCTCATCCCCAACAGTTACAGTAAATTAATTTTAAATTTAAATTAAATTGTCCAGTCATGCCCATTTATGATGTTTTTGCTGTTTTATTTTCTGTTGCAGAAGAGCGTGTTAGATGAACATCACTGTCTGTGTAATTTAAATAAAACGTATACTTGTTTGTCGGTTCTCAGGTGCAGAGGACGTGGTGATGGCGTTCTCACGGTCAGAGACGGAGGATCGGCGACAGTGACCCTGGGCCCCCCGCCATTCCGCCCCACAGCATCCCGCCCCCTCCCCCCCGTCCCGCCCCGCACGTGATCACTGATGAGCTCAGGAGAGGAGGGGCACCTGGGAGGGACAGAAGAGGAGGGGAAGAGACACCAGGAGGTGGCTGCCTCGCTCTCCCCCAGCCTTTTCCATCCCCGACTCCTCCTCGTACAAGCTGGCACACCATTACCTGAGATGCACTCAAGTGCTTCACTGTGGGTTGAAGTCTTGGCAACAAGGCAGTCAGTGAAAACACTCACAGATTGTGTGGATGAATATCAAATGTTTTTTGTTTTTTTTTGTTTTTTGGTGGGTGGGTCGGTTTTGTTTTGTAATTTTTTGTCTGTGTTGAGACTTTAGGCAGTGTTACGTGTTATATCTGCTGTGGTCACTGGAGGAATTGACCAGCCAGCAGCTGATTGAAGCAAAGAGAAATATAGTTTTGGTCAAGCGGCGAGTGTGATGATCGATCATGTTAGGGGGAGAGATTTTAATTATTTCTGCTTACCCTAATGGGGCTGAAATTGTTTTTTGATTTAGCTGTTGTGTTATAAAGGCTTTTGTATTCTGTCACACAAGGGGCCTCATTTATAAACATTTCGTGTGTCCCCATGCAGATGTTGGGATGCTTCTGGAGAGCGTCAACACATCTACTGGAACCTGCATGCTGAAGGCAAAGTAGTAAAATAAAATCTAATGTATTAATAATTCTTCTCAGACAATTAATTTCACTTTTTATCAAATTCTGGCCTATTTATTTATCACCTTCTTGCAGCAGGAAGTCAGTTGTAGAATCCAGACGCACTCATCACGTGCATTGAAGTGAGCTTCAAACCTCTGGCTCTTTTTCTTTACCAATATGCAGCTACAACATGTTTTTTTCTTTGGTATCGGTCTTTATTTTAGAATCATCAGCTTTCTGATCATGCTGTGCTCGCTGCTGCTGCGACTTGCTGATTGTCTCTTATCAGTCAAACCCGAAATATGAACCAAAACAAAACGGTTCCATATCTGCAATATTTCACACTCGGACCTTTTTGTTCACACGAACAAATACTAGAACTACATCCTGATTGATGTGTGTATTAACACTCACGACAGGCCTGTCATTAATGCTCCATGTTTAATTATGGAAGTTCGAGGCTAGTGACATGATCGATGTGATTTATAAATGGGAAACTGCTTTAAGGCGAGGGTATTTCCGAGTGCACACAGTTTTCTTCGCGTGTCTAAATCCACGCACAGTTGTTATAAATGAGGCCCCACTTGTTCTTCTGCTGCTTTATTTTGAACCATAGGCTGTTGAGAGTGTAACGATGCTTTTTTCTCATGAGGAAAGTGTAAGAATTAAAAGACACTAGCAGACATAATCACATGAAACACATTTTCCCCAAACAAACGCTGGTTTTGGGTTATTGTGACATGTTAAACCTTTTTTTATTGTACAGATAGTTGGGAAAATACAATAATGACTTGATTGTGCCAATTGTATTTTTTTTGTTGGTTTTTTATCTGTAAGATAAAATTAACATGATTAAGAAAATTGATAAGAGACGGGCTGTAGTTGTAATTTATTGTTTACTGTATTGACTCCCTGTTCCTCCAACACATCATTAAAGATGGAGAACCAGTAAATAGTGAAAGCCTAGCATGAGTCACCCCTTTAATGCCATCAGCAGTGACTCTTTATTCACACTAAAATCATACAAACTCTAATTTTTAACTACCTGTAACTAAACACGTGAAGCCAAACATAAGAACTGTGTGCTATTTCTGACTTTACTGTATCTATTGCACTATTATCAATGGGATATTTGCAAAAAATACATTTTGATATTTAGCACCGGGATTCTATGTTTGGTTGAATAGATAAAAGAAAACTTTTTAACCATGTTTTTATTCCTTCAGTGATTTAAAAAAAAAAAAAAAAAAATCTTCTCTGTGTTAATTGACTCAACTGGAATAGCTCAAACGAATATTTGTTAACAACCGACATGTTTTTCTAGTGACATGCTCAATATTTAATGTGTTTTAAGTACAGTTTGTTATCTTGTATAACTTAAAAATAATTGTAACGTAATGTTTTGAAGCCAAGCATGTCTGCCTCGTGGTTTATAATGTTCATTCAAGTGGAGCCGAGGATCTTTGAAGCCTTGCCACAATGACCATTGTTTGTACATTCTTGACGTTTGTGGAAGCTACTAGCTCTTTAAAAAAAATTTCAGAAAAAAAAAAAGAATCATTTTTGTATGGGTAAGGTGTTATCCATTATATCTTGTTGGCAATAACTTCTATTTGAATGTCTTCAGCAATCATCGCAATGTAATCAGCCAACAGATCTGTCACGCTGTCCGCCTATGACAAAGAAATTTGTCTTTTTATGTTTACTTTTATTTTAAAACATTCTTTATTTGTCTATGCATTGTTTTGTTTTTTCCTCTAAGGCGTCTTACTGTACATTTTACCTATCAGGGTTGTTCTACAGCCTTCGTTCAAGTTGTGGATGAATGTGTATGAGTGTGTGTGTGATCATCATTGAACTTGCTACCGGTTTTGATTTTCAGCATGCTGTTGAGTTTGACTAGGATCGATGTATCTTTTTACTGTGATGACCTGACGTTGCCTAATTGTCCTTTTTTTTTTTTTTTTTTTTTTGAGTTTTTTTGTGTTGCCTTTGTATTTTATTTTCCTCTCAGTCGACATTGATTAGTTGGTTTTTGTTTTGTATGGCTGCTGACCATGTCTTGACTTAATGCTTCCAAATCCTATACCAACTGAACCATTAAAGATATTTTAAACAGTGACAATTTAGTTGAACTTCTTCGAACACGCAAGCTCAGAGATGACAAACGTATCCTTACAGCCCAGAATGGCTGCTCGTATTCAGATAAGGCCTTATGCTGGGCGCCCAGGGAAAAAGGATCCAGCAAAGTCATAATAAGGGTAAAATCGCGGTTTCTTTGTTCCTCTTATCGTCTGCATGTACAGAAGAAAGTGATGCTTTTGTTCAGTCTGATAAGTAAAAAATGCAGTTTGTATACAAAGAAGTCTGCATATTTGATTAAATCTCAAATCTTAAGACCTTGGAAGCCGCAGCTGACAACAGTCTCTACTCAAGGGCCACTTACTTGCTCGTTCTGGGGCTTTCAAACGTATCTCTGTTGTCATATAACTGTAAAAGTTCAAACTTTCCATTATTCTGAGATCTCTTTTGGGCTTGTAGAGGATTTCTCAGAATTCATAACAACTGGGCAACTTCACTCAAGGCCCACTTACTCGCTTGTTCTGGAGCTTACTTTAAATATATCACACCGTCTTCATCAGAGATGACATTGTTCAGTTGTTACGAATTCTGAGAATTTCTCAGTATGATATGGTCAAAAGCTCCAGAACAAGCGAGTAAGTGGACCTCGAGGGGGGATTGTTTAGCCAGGCTTTTGTTTTAAAGAGGTTTTCCGTCATTTAATTATCACGTTTGCCTGTTGGCTCTCATGCATTCAAACACACGTTACATTCAAAGACTGACAGTAATAGCAGTGACGCTTTATGTTGTGGGACATCTCAACTACTGTAAATCTACTTATCATATTAAAACACAATTGTTTTCCTTGTTACCTAACAGTAACTAGCCACAGCCTCGTACATTTTCCTGTCAGGTGTTCAGGCAGATGTTTTAATCGGGTGCTGTCTGGTCATCAACTTGGAGACGGGGCTCCATGTTATTCCCGTGCTAATGATGAGCATCTGTTCACTGTTTCCCATGTCGTCTTTCACAGATGCATAAGAATCCTGCAATTTAGAGGCAGCGAGCTCTGGGAATAACACACCAGATGTTTTTCAGTGTTCATGCGTAGCTGTCATTTACTGACATTAAAACTTCTGTTTCTCACTAGAACAAGTTGAACACTTGTTTTGGTCGCTGAGTATTCAAACTCCAACCCTAACCATTGGTATCAGATCCTCGTATGAGGATTGTGTATCGAAGCATCATTTATTAACAACATAGTTCGAGATTCAAGTTGAATTTATCTTCCTCGTCACACAAAAAACAGATTCTTTGAAAGACCTGCATCCATTATATATATATTTTTTTTTAACACAAGCTTTAACACATTGAGGAACAATGGTGTCCAGCCTTCATTAGACACGATTATCTGCTGCTGGCTGAAATGTAGATGAAGTGAAGTATGTGAGAGATGCACATTACTCCTTCCAACCACATAAGCTCCCTCTCTCACTGTACACGTGAGCCTTGACGTTGTGTTTATCCGATGTCAGGCAGATCAGACCCACAGCAGCCCGTCTGTGCACCAGCCGGCCGATAACTGCCACCAGTGCTATCACATCACGTTATGCAACAGCGTGTGTGTGTGTGTGTGTGTGTGTGTGTGTGCGTGCCTGGACAGCATACTGTAGTTGTTCTGTGCTGAGTGTCCACACACTGAGGACATCTGTTTAAGAACAACAGGGTGAAACATGGTCACTTTTAATAAGTGTCTGGGAGGTGAATTTCTTGCTGTTCAAGTAGGTAGTGTGAATGACACTTGAACTGGTCCTCTGTCCAAAATGTATCTTTTAAGAATCAAACACTCGCTTCCTGTAGGCTGGAAAGGTGGCTGTACTTCTCCTCCATCAAGTAATCTGCTCAGTATTTATCAGACAGTTGTAATTTTGGCAAAATATAGCTAAATATGCTACTACCGACAGAGCTTCGGAGTTTGGAGGAGGGTGAGAGTGTGACACATAAGCGTGTATTTAACAATATTTGGGCATAAATAAGACTGCACATATGGAGGTCAAGGTCAAGTCCAATTTTTTAGTTTTTTGGAATTGGGACGTTTAGGAACTTGGGGGGAGGTTATATTCTACATTGACGGATATTTTATAGGCTTATAGGATTCCAGTATTTTTTTAGTCTCAATATATTACATTTTCACTTATTTTACGCCGGTAAATAAAAATAATCAGAATGTTATTCATGGCAATATGCAAAGTTGATTGTCCACTGAAAACCACGTATCTCCAAATTTTATTTATTTATTTATTTTTCAGATCACAATTTATTCTATAAATAAACAATTTAAAACCCACTGGATTATGTGAAAAACGTATTGTCACAGAGATGACATAAGCACTGTCTTTCTTAGCTTGTGAAAAGCTGATGTCTTGGAGATACGTGGTTTTCACAAGACAGGAAACCTCATGTTTACAGACAATATAACTGAATGTGCAATTGAATAAATGAAATGTTAAAAAATCCAAATGATTAAGACATTTTGAGACTTTATTTCTGGTATCTAGTCACAGTTTTCTGGGAGAATCAGGGCTTGGACTCCCGACCTTATTTTTAAAAATCAAGTTTAAAATCAACATAATTGGAAGGGAGGCTTTATTTTAGAAAGAAAGTTTGAAACCACACGACTCTCCTGACCCGGCAATAAAATAACTCCACCCCATAAATTTGAGAGGAAGGATATAACTTTACAGCCCAAAATGAATGCGATCAGCTCCACCTTTCATCTTCAAAGCAAAAAAAAAAAGTGAGCGAGGGAGGTGACTCTCCCTCCCACCTTATGACTCAACGTTATTAAGCAAAGCCAGGAGGAATCCAGAGAAAAGGAGGGAGAGGCATGCGGGGGGGGTGGGGGGGGGCACATGCTGTGGAGCAATGCAGCACTGCACAATCGCTCAAAGCCCAACACAAAGCTCTGCAGATACACTCTGGTCCACCCTAAACCTCATGACTAATAGATGAGATTTGCTCTCAGTTCCTTCAACTCGCAGCATCTAAAGATCTGTTCACAGAGAGAAAACCTCCCTTTATGCATCAGACGCTCAGCTTTTTCTGCTTTTTTTGTATCACTCTGATCTGTAATCCTGCAGACACAACTATGATGTGTCTTTTGCTTGTGCACGGTATACTGGAATTTATATTTTAAGAAAATGCAGGAGTCTATTCACAGATGAGTGATACTGTCCCCGACTGTACAGTTTAACTCATGGCAGCATAGTTCATTAGCACACACTCATTAAGGACAGAGCTTGGCAGTTGGGTCTCAGTTACACCATTATGGTGTGTTTCAAATGCAAATATACAATGTAAAAAACTGTTTTTCAAGTAGAGTAACTGTAGACCACGGAGCCTGAGAAGTCCCGAAATATGTTTTGGTTTTTTTTGTCTTGTTTGTCAGCGATGCCAGCAGCTCTAGGGATGGCAATGTCTGTTGTTTGTCGGTCGCTCGCTCCACCATTTTGGTCCACACTAAAATAGCTCAACAACTATTGGATGGATTACCATGACATTTTTGTACAGACATTCATGTTCCCCAGAATGTGAAGCCTGCTGACTTTAGTGTTCCCCTGACTTTTCATCCATGAGGTTCACATTTGTGGTTTTGAGTGACATGTCTCAACAACGACTGGACGTAGTTGATTGTCATGAAATTGGCACAGACACTCATGTTCGCCTCAGGATGAATTGTAATAACTTTGGTGATCCCTCTAGCGCCATCATCAGGTCAGAATTTTATTTTGTCCAATACTTTGGTTTATGACCAAATGCCTGCAAAACTAATGACGTTTTCATCAGCCTCAGCTGCACTTTGTGTTTAGTGCTAATTAGCAAATATTAGCATGCTAACAAGCTAACATATACGGATCCTGGGAGGAAATCGAGAGCACATTAGGTATTTTTTTCTCAGTGACACCTCCCGAACTCCGTAATACTGCGATGGTGAACAGGGTAAACATTATACCTGCTAAATATCAGCATGTTATTGTGAACATGTTAGCGTGCTAGCGTTAGCATAAAGCTCAAAGCATCCCTGTGTGAACATGATGTAGTTTAACATTCAACCCCTTCACATCCAGTTTCCCCTTTTTCCATTTCCATTTCTCCTAACCTTCAAATAATCTTCTTCCACGCTGTCTGACCAGACCAGGTATATTCTATATCTACTATTCCCAGCTTTTAATTGTATTTTAGCAAGACTACATGTTTTTCCGTTTGTTGTTCTTGTTTTATTTATATTCAAATGGAAATATTCTAGATGTTTTGCATCATTTTATACACATTTCCTCAAAACTCAGCCTGACATGTTTGGTGTCTTTGGGAAACGTTGGGATCTAAACTAGAATTCAAAATAAAGTCCTGTGAGTGTGAACACTGTTTGGGTGCACAGCTTGAGTTTGTAATGGTTGACCCTGGCAGGTCGGTGGAGTTAAAGAGGTCAAGAAGAGGAACTGTAATTCTCACTGTATTTTTAGAGGGTTTGTGTGCAGGTGACCACTCAGCAACTGTGACAGGGATGAATTCTCACCACTACTATATCTATCTGCCTCAAACACACTTACACTTCACACATACAGTACCTGCTGTCCATTTTTAAAGGCACAATTGAACAAAGTATCCTATATTTTGTTTAGCCGAAACTCCCTTTGATGCATGCCAATTTAAGCCCATAGTGCAGCATTTTATTTTGCCTACCAAGTTTTGGTCCACGTTGCATTGAAATAGAACTCTCTTAGTTATGAGAAGCACTTTTTCAATGCTGCACCAGATTCCTACTGCACCTGGTTGCTCCAAATTTCGGGCCATGTGTTGGTTTAGCTGCTGTGGGGTCGTGAGTTTGCTCATGTAGACCACCTGTGTTACACTCATCTCATTTTGTTATTAAAAAAAAAAAAAAAACACCTCCCATTTTAAACCCATCCACTACTGACCACAAGAGACTGTATTCATTGCAGCAAAGATTTGCAGCTTCCACTCTGCTTCCCATCTGAGTGTTATGGCACACTGCTCCTTCTGAAGGCGTACCGACTCCAGCCATCTGCTCGAGCTCTTTCTAGCTATGATATTGCTTTGACAGAAGCTTATTTCCACAATATACTCTCAGGATCAACATACCTGTCCACCTACAGGATTCCCACTCCAGTGCTTTCGCTGTGTGAGATTAATTTCCTGCACATGATACAGTGTGTAGGCAAAATGCATGGAGATGTCATCTCTGGTTTTTGCATATGATACTGTGGGAAGAATTCAAAAGTGTCCAGTCTCTTGGTGGAGGACACATATCATTGAATGTGTCCAACTCTTGATTCCTGTTACATTAACTACAGTAAATCTAAAACGTACAGTCTAATATTTGGTAACAATGCAAATTCATACAGAAAATGATGTCAGATTTGTAATTATTATTATATCTTAAATGTCCAATGTGTAAAACTTCTCTGTGATTTGATTCTGATGGCATAATTTGACAGGTGCTGGAAAGACAAATCTACGCTGTGTGCAAATATAAGCTCACCAAATGTTATACATGTGATGACTGCTATGAATATATGCACAAGTTTCCGCTCTAGCCTCAAAATATCAAGACATGCCTGTAAGTAGCTGTCATAATAAACAGATCCTGGCTGTGCCATCAGGCCTGAAGTATGCATCATGTTGACTGAAATAAGCATGAGTGACTGCTGTTGCTGCAGGAACAGCATATACTTAGACAGTGTTTAGAGAAGATCCAACTACAACAATAACACAAGTACTGCAGCCAACTGCAGTGGTGTCTCAGACATGAAAGCTCGATAGGAAATCACAATACTAATTCAGTTTCTGATGTGTCATTTTGGTAAGGTTTTGTCCTCTTTGAAGTTGAAAGGTTTTTATCAGCCAACTGATAAAAATCCTCCAAACTTCCTTTCCCATTTCGATTTATCCAATGCAGGAGGAATCTTAAAAAGCTGAACCTTAAAGTGATAAAATTCCTCCCTTGAGGAGGTTGGGGAGGCAAAAGAAAGATGCACAGCCAACAGCAGCAGCAGCAGCAGCCTTGGCATTGATTAATGAAACAGACTCCAAGCTCTCAAGTTCAAAGCTGTATTTATAACTCTGTTTTCTTTTCAGCAGATGATGGAGTCTGTAAACCAAAAACATAAACTCTTCAATATCTTTTAAGAGGGAGACAAATCTTAGTGTATTTGTATGATTCATTTCTCCAACTGAAACTCTGGTTATAAAAGGGATGAACTGTTGATTCAAGTGCCTCACACCACCAAATCCAGGATAAAGCACATTGTGACCCACTGGGGGCTGAGCTATTTGTGGACTTTGACACCAGATAAATATTGGAGCAGTGAAGCCAATGCAGCATCCCTCTTAATGCTGCGAATGCGTAGAATGACTCAGCGTTCTCGGCAGGAGTTGGCAGAGTGGACATCCATCACGCCACTACTACGGTCTGTCGGTAGCCTATAGGAACCTAACGCCTGCTCTGACATTGTAACTTTTGGCTCACTGTGCAGGCAGAGCAGACACTGCTGACAGGCGCTGCTGAGGAAATATTACTAACCTTGTTCAGCCCAGGGGTCAAACCAATCTGCAGTGAGTTGAGGAGGAAGAAGTCATTAGTGGAATTGGCTAAAATATAAACCATGATTATGTCTGCAACAACACTGACTGTCTCTGTCTCAATGGAATTTACTTCAGCCTCATAACCAGGGCCAGATTAACCTGCTACTGATGTTTTTGTACTGTGGCTACAGTATGTCAGGGTTTTTTTTTTGTATCTTATAACACCGCAAACAAGCTCTTCTTTCCAGACTCACCATTTTACATTGATGGTGAGTAATTAACCCGAGAGAAATCCACTGACAAAGAGAAACAGAGACCAGTCTCTCCACTGACACTAACTTCAATTGAAAAACATAGGGGGGCGAAGGGGGACGCATTACCATCACTGTGACTGTCTGTAGCTATGGCTACTGCTTTCTCTCTGTCCTAATCTATCTAATAACTACACATGCAAAGGATGGACAAAATAACAGGAACGCCCGTACAAATGAATGCAATCCAAATCATGACAACACCACAAACTATATCCTCAAAAATGACTGTTTTGATGACCTCTCTGTCAAAGCATCAACAGCATTTTGTCAGCATCACAAAGGCTGTGTTCATTGCATGGTTACATTTAATTGCATTACATTTTACAGGTGTTGTGTCAACCTCCTATAGGTGTGTTACATGATATCGCCAGTTTAAAAAAAAAAAAAAACACACCGTTACATCGGCCTCTACTCTGGACGTAAGCACAGTTTTTATTTTTGAGCTCTTGCTGATATCATCATCCTTTTCCGTTTGCTTTCCACCACAGGCACCAGAGGTCAGGGTCCTCTACAGAGCAGCACCCTATAGTTTCTTGTTTAAAGAAACCCTTAAGCATGGTGGCCGTTTGCAGACACAGGGACCTGCACACCAGCCTTTGAAGCTCCTCATTACGACGCCCTGTATGACCTCCACATAAGAATTTGCAAATGCATATGTCAATACTAATCCCCGAAAGCTTTATTGGCATGAATGGAAGAGAACCAACACTGCCAAAGCATTTCAGTACATCAATAGGCTGATGCTGATGCACAATAATGAACCAACTGGATCTTATGCAACAGTATAATTGATGACTGACACAGCAGAAGCTCTAACCAGCAGCACCTGTTATCATCAGATGATGGTGCAGATATTAGTGACTGATGACTATTTTACCAGCTGATTATCTGCAGGATTGGCATGTGGAATAAACAACCACACGTAAACAGGAACACACAAAGACAAGTGTTTCTTTATTGGCCCCCTGTATGAACTATGCATTTTCTCATTTGACGATTACCTCACGCACACAAACACACACACACACACACCCTTCAATCATGCGCTCACGACACAGAGGAGGTGGTTCTGAGGTGTCACTGCGTGTGCAGGTGCTGTTGCCACGGCAACAATAGATGAAATTCTCCGAGTGAATCATGAGTTGTATGTCGGTTCACTCCCTGCCCTGAGATCAGGTCCTGACCTCCCCGGGGGCCCTTGGGAATAGCGTGTCGGAGAAGCCAGTGAAATGAGATTCTGGCCTGCACGTGCAACATGCAGCTTTTTTACCGACTTGATCATCCACTGGCTCTCAGCTCTCTCTGTGACAACCGTATCCTCGGGCCCTCCACTTAAAATTAGAGAGCAGCTGTCCCTGGATTATCTTATCCTGAGACAGATTCCTAGAATACCCTGGACAGAATTATCCTGAGGGCAATGCAGAGAGGAGGAATGGAGCTGGGAGACATTTTGGGGGGTTGGTGTATGTAAATGCCTATTTTGAACTGTGTCAGCATCCTGGCAGTGGCCTGGCAGGCATGAACACTTGTTAGTTAAGGTTAGAATTAGGCTAAGGTTTAAGGGATTAGAGGTTAGGGAATGGATGTTGTCAATAAAGGTGTGTTTGGTTGTGTATTTCCTTTTGTGTGTTAACATGTGTGCATATTGTCACTGAGCGGTGAAAACCTTTTGACTCCAATTTTGGTGTTTCTAATCACAGTTTGAGCTCCTCTGAGGGTTGAAAACCAATTACAGATTTGGGGTTCATATAAACATTTTCCGAAACCAATTTTAAGAATTTAAAGATTTCTTAGACCCTGAAGAGGTTTTTGAGAGAGTGGTATGCGCAGTGTGTGCATGTCTGTGGGTTTGTATTTGTGCATTTATCTGTGTATGTTTGTCTGTGTGTTTGTGTACTTGTCACTGGGAGTGTAGCTGTATTTTTGTGTGTGTGTGTGTTCCTAAGTTTCCTAATAGAGCCCCAATGAGAGCTGTGACAGCCTATTTACAGTAGCATCCCACAGGGCTGGGCTGGTGCTCTGCAGAAAATATAGGCTACCCAAACCTCTCGTGGGTGTAAACACGTCGAGGGCTTTCCACAAACTGACATCCCTGAGCAGGAATTGCATCCTATCAAGAGGGCTGTTGCATTATCTCCACAGTGAAATATATGGTTTTGACCAAATAATATTATTCATTCACACCTATAACTACGGGGGTGTGCTCATAAGGGGAGACACATATAAAGAGATCCTTCATTCATCTCAATCTGAACTCCAACTGTACAAATACGGCAGCACGAGGACCACACAGTGTTTAATGAGATTGTGTGAGGCTGTTGTTAGTGTAGGCAGAGGTGCTGGATTATTGATGCCTCTGAGCTCCTCTGCTGGGCTCATTTCTGGATGTCTCCTCAGGGAAGAGGTGTGCTCACTCACCTCCAGCCTGGGTGACAGCCGGGTATGAATTACCTTCCCCATTCCCCCCTGCTGACACTGCAGCTAGCGGCCAGCAGCTACGCATTTTAATATGGAGACAAGTCAGGGAGAGACAGAGGAGGGAGAAGCGAGTGGGACAGAGAAGACGAGAAGAAGTGTGTGCGTGTGTGTGTGTGTGTGTGTGTGTGTGTGTGTGTGTGTGTGTGTGTGCTCGTAAATTTATCTGCGTGTGAGCGTGCAGCTGTTGTGAGTGATTTTGTGTTGGAAGGAAAAGAGCCAGAAAGATAAAAAGACAGCGGGCGGCAGTGAGATAAGAGAGGGAGAGATGAGGCCTAGCAAGTTGAAAATCAATAATTAAAAGGTCATGTGGAAAAAGAGAGAGAGAGAGAGAGAGAGAGAGAGAGAGAGAGAGAGAGAAGGCCATTTAACTAAACCTTAATCCTCCATTAACATGCAGCAGCCAAAATCTCCAGCTTCCTCATCACGTGAGGTCACAGGGGCTGCCGGCACTAATGCACCATGGGATTTATTCATGCAAAACTTCTATCCTGCTATATTATTGCACACATACTGTATATACTGAATGAGATTTGAGTTGACATGTGCCAGTGATGTACTGCAATTGCTGAATAATACATACTGTAGTGTGCTTCTGTCAGTTGACACATGCATTATATTAAACGCATACCGTGGTAGTCAGCTAGTAAGTACTAATGGAGACCTTATTTATAGGTATCTTTAAAACAGGATTTGTTTCAGTCAACATGTTTCATCCACGAAAATATGATGAATCTGATTATTTGTTCCAGTGTATTTATAGAACAACTTTTTGCTGATTAAAGGATAAGGCTGGTGATATTTTATATTTTTGTTATTGTCAACAAATCCCATGAATTTCTTACTTGGAGAATACACACACACAGCGAGGTGCCGACCAGTGTGAACTTTATTTATTGGTCACATGACGGATCAATGAATTGTATACAGTATAAGGAAACAATAACCGTATGTGATGTTGATGTGTAATACACCAAAACCGACAATGAATTAGTCCTCAATACTATCTATGGGTCTCATTTGACCTACTGAAGATGTACATTTTTAAAAACATTGCCACAAATGTATACTTTTAAAAAAGGCTCAGTAATTTCTTAAAACAGCAGGGCATTGTGTTTTTTTAGCAAACATAATTTAAACTGGAGTAAATAGTGTTTTTTCTGGGGACTATTTTCAGTCGTGGATTAATACACATTTGGTACACTAGTGAGTTTTTGCGGCAGCAGGAAAGTGTATACTTGTCAGTAGGATCAAGTCATTGTTGGTTTTGGTCTTTACAGGGGATTTGTTGACAGTGAGAAAAATATAGTTCTTTCTTGGCCTTGAAAATAGTTTGACACAGTCTTCATAAGCAGAAATGTCATGCTAAACTTTTAGCCAACATGGGTGAGAAGTCCTAAAAGAGCTATGGATGAAACCGTAACAGCTACTGAGGTTGCAAACTCCATCTGCTGATGAAGACCCTATGATACGGTTTAAAGCTGTGGAAAAAGCTAGTAAGTGGACATTGAGTTGGGATTGTTTTTGTCAAATTTTATACAGTTTTGTTTTAAGAGTCCGGTATGTAAAAACACATTTCTTTATTCAGCTGCAGCAAAATGGAATACTCATCCTACAAATCTAATTGATCACATCAGGTTTTCTTAGTAATACAGTAAGTATGTAAGCCTAGCCACTCTTTGTTTATGTCCTTATCTGGGGTTACTATTTGTGTTGTATGTTGTATGTATGTTGTGCAGAGTTTGCTGGTATGCCTTTTTTAATTATCAAATAAATTCAATTAGTCAATTAAAAAAAAAACCTCATGGTGCATTTAGGCACCCAGTGTAATCAGTAAATGCATCACTAGCTGTCTGACTTGGACAAACGTCAGACTTTTGTAAGGAAAAGGCTAAGCTCAACAAAATCTATAATGAATGAACATAATTAACCAAATGGATGCATTAGGAGCAGCTTTCCGCCTCCTCCTGAGCATCACGCAGCACTGATGTGTTGATTCTGATAAGCTTAGCTAAATACTTTTTTTAAAGGGGCTAAAAGACCTTTAAAAATAATCACACATGACAAGCCTGAGGATCATGTGTCATGTTTTATCCAAGCTCAAAGTAATTTCCGGTTTCCCTAGCTTTTGTCGGCGGGGTGGACCATTGAACTAAGTGTGACCAGGGGTATTTCAATTGCTCCCCGTCTGCGGCGCTGACCTGACCAGTTAATAATCACTGATCTTGCTTAATGGCAGGCTGATGACATAATTATGAGCAGCTAGGGAGCAGGATAGAAACACTATAATGGGACCACAATATAACCAAGCTGACTGCAGAGACCCTGATATGTCTGTGTGATTTACTCCTTTAATGTCTCAACCCCTGGATTTAAGTGTGTTTATGAGTATGAGTTTATGTGTGAACTCTCCCACAGGCCAGAGGTCAGTTAGCACTAAGCTCCACAGCTTTATATCGCAAGAGGGGATCAGAAGCTGTTTCAAGGAGGAAGAGAACAAATAACCATCATTAGACCCAACTGAACCCATTACGGGCAGAGGGGAATACTTCTGCTTTCTAAGTCTCCGATTAAGTTTGGGGGAAGAAGGAAATTTGGGAAAACAGCATTTAACTGTTACATAAATACTTGAAAGAAAATGAGGAGAGAGAGTTAATCTCTCAAGTGATGTGCCTCCCTTTTTAACTGTTTTGAACTGTATTAGCTTTTGCTCAGATATGACTTGTCATTATATAATTTACCAGATTTTTGTTGTTCAGACCAGTTTCAGCATCTGGGTCAGCATGCTCCCAACTGCTCTGCACACTCGGTCAGAGACGATGGAGTACACACTGGCTCCAAGCCATTTTTAACCTCCTCCACTTTAATATCACCCACTCACCATATGAGCCTCCTTCAAGGGTAATGAGGGAGCAGACTGCTCACTTCGCTGTCTGGACAGCAGGTTTTCCCATACACAAACACAGGGATGCAGATTTTAATCACAGACATGTCTCAACTTGGGGGTTGTTACAATGGGTGGGCAATGTGTCTTGGGTCTGCGTCTGCGTTATTAGCTCTATCCGGTGTGTGGGTGTACACATGCAAGTTTTTTTGTAAAGTAATATGTTTGTTCAACAGAAATGAGATAGATTTGCAGAGAGATCTGATGTCTACAGCAGTGGTTCCCACCTGTGTTTTGTCTGATTGTAAAATGGATGTTATTTAACACCATTATTATATTAAAGTGCATCCATTACGGTTTGCTATATATTTTAACATTTATCCAATACTTTTAGCTTTTTCACCATTTTCCAATACCTATCGCTACTATTTCAAGTTTATCCATTACTTTTATTTCAACCATTTATCCATTACTTTTAGCTAACTATCAACTATTTATCCATTACTTTAGCTATCTATTTCAACCTTTATCCATTAGCTAACGTTCAACCATTTATCCATTACTTTTAGCTAATGTTCAACCATTTATCCATTACTTTTAGCTCTCTTTTTCAATTTACAGATTACTTTTAGCTAACTGTATAGACTTCTCTGCTCGCTTGCTAACAGGTTTTCACACTGTCACAATAGTGTTCAGGTGTTACAGCTCAATACATCGATATATCTTTAAAATTAAATTGTAATTGCCCCCCATACGCACTTTTCTTACAACTACTTCATTTACATTTGAACGCAACAACTTTACAATGTCCAACATGTCTATATTCATCAGCTGCCATCCCACAGGGCCTTAATTTTCAGTGTTCAAAATTGGAGTCACTGGGGAGCCAAAGGACCCTGCCTATCACAGATGAATGATTGGACTCGTTGTGACAGCCATGTCAGTGCCCCCTCCCTAAACTCTCCAAGGCAATAAAGCCAAGGAGGTGAGAGTTTGACACCAGCTTGACCCACACTATAAACCCTCCTCATGGCATGTCAGAGGTGACCTTCTGTGGGAGTCAGGGGTCAAGGTCTTAAAACAAGAACATCAAAATCATGGCACCCACATTCCTCTGAGCAACCTGATGCCCATCTGGAGGAATCCGCCACACATGGGTGGCAGAAGAAGAGACGTTTTCATTAATTAATTCTGATTTTATATTCTGCTTCGGATGTACATAATGAATGCAAATGAAATCAAACATGTTTGACATCTGATATCAGTGATAAGACTAAAATATGGCTCTCATGAATATGGATGTGGCTGAAGGTGCTGACTGAAAGCCTAAAGACCAGAAGACCATAACAGGCTTCAAACAGTCCACTGATGGGCCGTTGGAGGGCAGCCTGTCACGTGCCAACGAGTTAAACCTGTTCTTCAATAGGTTTGACAGTGGATCTTCTAGTTCTCCCCACAATCTGGTCACCTCCTCCCCCCCTCAATCTTCCGCAACAATAACAGACTCATCAACAACTCCCTTCATAATCAACGACCCATCAATTCCCCCACTCACGATGAATGGACAATCAACACCTGCTCTGCCTCCCCACTTGGACAAGGACCCAACAATACCACACCTAGAATCACCCCCCAACCTTCCACCACCACTGTCTTTCACCTCTGCCCAGGTGAAGAGGGAGCTGGAGAAGCTGCACAGGGGCAAGGCCCCAGGCCCTGATGGTCTGAGCTCTAGGGTGCTGAGGAGCTGCGCTGCCCAGCTGTGTGGTTTTCTACAGCACCTCTTCAACATGAGCCTGCGTCTTGGAAGGGTCCCTGTGCTGTGGAAGACATCATGCCTGGTCCCGGTGCCCAAGAAGGGGCACCCTACATGTCTTAATGACTTTAGACCAGTGGCGCTAACATCCCATGTCATGAAGACCCTGGAGAGACTTGTGCTGTCACACCTCAGGCCCCAGGCCAGCACCTTTGTAGATCCCCTGCAATTCGCCTACCAGCCCCTTATTGGAGTGGATGAAGCTGTCATCTACATGCTCCAGAGGGCCTATTCTCACCTGGAAGTGGCTGGGAGCGTTGTCAGAGTCATGTTTTTTGACTTTTCCAGTGCCTTCAACACCATCCAGCCTCAGCTGCTGGGTGAGAAGATGAGGAGAATGGAGGTTGATGCCTCTCTGGTCTCCTTGGTGGTGGACTACTTGACCGGTAGGCCACAGTTTGTGCGGCTGCGCAACTGTGTGTCAGATCTGGTGAAGTGCAGCACAGGAGCTCCGCAAGGGACTGTGTTATCCCCCTTCCTGTTCACCCTGTACACCTCTGACTTCAGGTACAACTCGAACTCCTGTCATCTGCAGAAGTTCTCGGATGACACGGCTATTGTGGGGTGCATCAGGGATGGCCAGGAGGGGGAGTACAGGGGCGTGGTGGAGGACTTTGTACGGTGGTGTGGAAGTAACAACCTGCTGCTGAACATCACCAAGACAAAGGAGATGGTCGTGGACTTCAGGAGGAGTAAGGTTCAATGGTCTCCCGTCTCCATTAGTGGAACGGATGTGGAGACAGTCGGATCCTACAAATACCTGGGGGTCCACCTTGACAATAGGCTGAAGTGGGCTGGTAACACCATGGCCCTGTACAAGAAGAGTCAGAGTAGGCTCTACTTTCTCAGGCGGCTCAGGTCCTTTGCTGTGTGCAGCTCACTGCTGTCCAGTGACCAGTCTGTTGTCGCCAGTGCCCTCTTCTATGCCGTGGTGTGCTGGGATTAAAGCAGGGGAGGCCAACAGACTGAACAAACTGATCAGGAAGGCTGGCTCTGTGCTGGGTGCGAACCTCAGCACCGTGGAGGAGGTGGCAGCAGCAAGGACACTGGCCAAACTGCATGCTATGATGGACAATGCTGCGCACCCACTCCACAACATGGTGCTGGACCTGCAGAGCACCTTCAGTGCTCGCTTGATCATAAGATGCCACAAGGAGCGCTACAGGAGGTACTTCCTGCTTTCGGCAGTCAGACTGTTCATTGCCTCACTGAGTTGCAACAGCACTCATATTCACTGAACCTGGGGGGACAATAAATACACACAACAACACTACATCCAGCATTACACCAGATTCCTGTGTCCTGTGTATTTGTACATTGTATTGTATAGTGTATTGTATTGTATTGTACAGTGTAAATTGTCGTGTTTATTGTACTGTATACTGTAGTGTATTGTGTTAACTGTTGTTTTGAGTTAACCGTTTGTTTAATTTAGGTTAGTTTAATAGAGGAACATGTTAATTTAATTACAATTTAGGTTTAACTTATTTAATGTTATTTAAGGTTTAACTTAGGTTTATTCTATTTTAGGTTAGGTAAATTTTTATTTTTATTCAAATCTTATTCTGTACCTGCTGCAACAGAACAATTTCCCCTCTGGGGGATCAATAAAGAACCTATCTATCTATCTATCTAATCTGCAGGGTCCTTGAGCCCTATAGAGAGGACTGAAGTATTCTGTGAGGTTATCAAACCTCCATCTGTCAGATTCCCACTCACTCCTACCATGTGTTTTTAGTGTCCTGCCCTTATATCAGTAACAATGGGGCCTGAGAGACAGCTGACACTGCTGGCTATTGACAATCAAGACGGCTACTTCACAAGCCAACGAGTGTCATAACGTAATGGAAGGTTTTCGGGGAGAGAAGTACATTTTTCAAGAAAGGGCTTGATAAGAAAGTGCATACTGCAGGTGTGAAATATAGATCACAGCAGTCAGACTGTATCAGAAAACATTTCTCCCAACAGCTTCTTTGTTCATAAACCAAAATAGACAAGCAGGATTCTGCATAGCATCAATGTGGAAATAAAAACAAACAAACAGGGAAATAATAGATTTCTTGTCTGCAAAAACTTGCCTGCAGTACTGACAGGAATTGTAATATGGCTTCTGATGAATGAGGGTGGGATTAGTTACAAAAAAAGACAATATGATCGCTGAAGTGCGTTTTCAGGACAGTCATAGTGAGAGCGTGTGCACATGGAGGAAGAGCCAGCGGTTAATAAATGACCATGAGCGACAGCTCAGGCTGTAAGATAAATGAGAGCAACTTAAGTGGAGGGGAATCAATCACAGAGGGTACGTTTTAAATGTTCCCTGTGGAGAATCTATGAATTAGACAGCAAAGGCAGCTTAAAGGTGCACAGCTTCAGTTCCCTGTGTGATTTGTTGCCAGACTCCCGCACATACAGACCACCTGGCTTAAAAATTTCCTGTGAAAGAACTTGATAACATCCGGAACTTCTAAAGTGAGATTTAATTTCCCCCAGCCATGGATTTTAAAAATGTATTCAAGAGCAAAGTCTAGGAGACATCCGTACTGAAGCAGAAAAAAGACTGAAGTCTCGCTTTATATAAAATTAATCTTTCAACAAAAATGTTCACTGAAAATTGAGGCTTATAAATGTATGAGATGACACACATTCAGGTTTCACAGGATGTATTTTTGATTATCAGATAAAGAAGTTGAGACTGACTAAAAATTAAGGCAAATTGGCATGAAGAGCTATAATGAAATAACTTTTCTTTCTAACCCTTGGGCCAATTAAATACTGGGACATTTTCTCAAAAGTATGCTGCTCCTTTGTGAAGAAGACACCAATAAACAAATAATTGTGTCTGTACACATCATTAATATAAAATCACATGTGAGAGAGTCATTATGAAACGTTTTGGGCTCTCCAAACAATTACCTTCTGAGCAATTATCTCCAGTAAAATCTGTTCCTATCATGAGAAAAGTAGAACAGATAAGAAAATACTACATCTTCTGGTAGCTGGGAAGGAAAAGGAAAACCAAACCTCTGCAGTATAATGACACAAACTGCAGTCTAGACACGAGACAGGAAAGAGAATATTGAGAAACAGCGGCGTTTAATGGTCACGACCACTTTGATTCCCATGATAGCCAAGTCTTTTTTTCATGCTCCGTCTGCTGCCAACCACCCACAATGATTGCAGTCCACAGTAATGTCTCCGACAACGTGATTCCTACGGTCAGTGACTGAATATGTTCAACCCCCAGTGTATCCACCCTCTGTCCATACTGGCGGAGTGTATAACTAAAGCAGAAGGATGGAAACTGAGGTGGAAGGATTTTGAATAATGTGAGCATTCGTGACCTTTGACCATCCAAATAGTGTGGTGTATCTAATCCCCGAATCCTTGGGGCTCAGTCTCTGAGGCAGATAGCAAGTCAGGTTTTTTATGCTGAGCAGCCATAGAGGAAAAAATCTATCTATCTATCTATCTATCTATCTATCTATCTATCTATCTATCTATCTATCTATCTATCTATCTATCTATCTATCTATCTATCTATCTATCTATCTATTTACCTTTAATATGTGGCATTCAAGTGTTGAGGATTACAGCTTCATAGAATGGTGAGAAAACAGCTGTATGCCAATCAACAACCTCATTACAATTTACAAATTTAAAAAAAAAGTACAAAGCGATTGCCAATGGGCCTGCGTTCACAGCAGACAACAAACCATCAACGGTCATGGGAATCCCTGAAGAGTAGCAGTTGCTCACAGCAGCGGGTGAGATGGTCTGGAGGAAGTTAACACCTTTCTGGTCATTCGTTGATGTCTCACACCTATTCACCAAGTTGTTCTATCGCCTGCCATTGTCCCCTAGAGGAATGATAATGGCCACTCTGTCTCTTCCCCAGAGTGCTGGACATCTGTGAGGGGGGGGGGCTTCCACTTTCTCTTGGCCACTTCATGTGTTGCCAAGCTGGAAACAAACAGGCATTGTGCTTCAGCTTTGCTACTGCCTTGATGCCCATAGACTGTCCCTGTTTATAGACCCATCACCTAATTGTGGCCTCACACAACTATGTCCATTATCTGCTGTTTCCTCATGATAATTGCAACTATTGAGACTGCACTGGGTTGGCCTTTATTCTTTCAACATTTATATATGTTGTTTTTTTTAATTTATTTTTGTCATTTGCACTTTATTTATTTATTTTTTTTGGGAGAAAGTGAATTGGAGAATATGCACTATTGCAGTTGTACCGACACGGCACACAAAATGAAGCTTGTGTAAGGTGACTTAAGCAAGATACCTGGTCTCATGTTCACTTTCTATCAACAAACTCACAGCAAGACTTTCCATTATGGACTGTTGACCTTTTCATAGCAGCCTCTCTGATTGGTAAGAAACCTAATTAATGTCACATGTGTCTGAATTTGCATGAGTCGCAGCCATATCAAGGTTGCTCAGTATTGTGCAAGGAACGGATGTAGATGTTCATGAGTAATTCTCTGATTGCATTCTCCTCAGGGGTGCTATCCATATCTGAGGGTGTTGATTAGATAGCAGCCCCCAATACCACATTTGCAATTCGATGCCTTGCTGTTCTCACATTGCCATGCACTTGTTGTTGTGTGGTTGTTCTGCAGGGTGAGGATAGTGGCTAACTCATAAATGATCAATACGATGCTCATTTTTATTGAATGTTGTACAAGTCTCTTTCGCCGGGACTGATTTTTCTGAAAGTCGCTCTGTGGAATAAATTTGGGAGGAGATTAAAGCATGGATGTTTACAATTCAGAAAGATTTACAATTCCCATCACGCCTGTCTGGACTAAAGGATTAAACAACTTTTTGCCTTCAGAGGCACATAAGCAGTTTCACACATTTTAGTTTGCCACATTCTGGTAGTGTCATGTTGTTGAAATATCCATTTTACCATGCCTGGATTATCTAGCCAGGGCCTCAAGGCAGCATGCTGTATGGGTCCACACTCTGCCAGCAATACCCTCCACCCTGAGCATCTGGCCAACCCTTTGAGATAACTGAGAAGACAGATACTTAAAACGTCCCATTTCTGGTCTACAACTACTTAAGACAGCCTGTATGACCATAGGTAGAACAAATTTACAATCAAATTGCTAATTTGTCTTTGTCTTCTGGTACAAATAAACCTTGGAGGGTCCTTATTGGCCCCTGAGCTTCATTGTTGTGTTTTATTCAGTCATGCACTTCAAATTATGATGATCACTGGGTGCCTACATCCTCACAGACCCCTTTGTAGCACCAGAAGGCATTTGGCCCCCGACCTCCGTCTTAGTTTAGCCGTCTGTGCTAAACTAGCTGCATGAGCTCCCACAATAAAAGTATTGACGTCACTGACCATCGTTGGACAAATGGTGCCTTCAAGTTCTCCTCTTAAGGTTGGATTTCTCACCACTTGCGTTGTAGATCAACAATCCAGTTCTTAATAAATACAGATTTTTTCGTCTGAGTTTTGTTTGGTTTAACCACAACATCTTGTCTCAAACTGTCCAGTAGAAGGGTGTTTGTCTGAATCATCACTTAAGGGACTGAATTTGGGTGATAATCAAATCCAACAACACTATGCTGATATTGGAGAGCATATGTAGACTTTTCTTCTCAAGCTGCCTCAGTGATTCTCTTCGTAAACACAGAAGTTGGATTGTGTGCTTCATGTCATCAAACAAGTAAAAGACAGACACCTGCAGACAGAACATGTCAAACACGCTGTGTAACCTGGATTTGTTTAGTTTGATTAAACACATGAAATGTTTAATTTTATAGATTAAGGAACTACCATCAATTTATTGGTGTGCTGATTAGTTTGTTAATTAAAAGCATACAATCTTGTCACAGTAGCCTAATAGCTTGGCTGACCTGCTGGGTCCTGATTATAACCCACCATTCCTCCCTGTTTTTGAGCAATAGGTACAGTTTTTCTTTGCTGGAATATAACCTAGGCTATAGCCCCAGATTTTCTGGTCTGGTAATTTGTAATTTGTAAACAAATTCACTTTGAGATATGCAACATTTTAAACACAAAACTGAAATAATGAAATGGTCTTAAAACCTATATTTTGACAAAGGACATTTTAAGACTGGGCCACACAATCAGGTAATAAAGCAGGCATTATTATGTCAGTTGATATTGTTCTTTAGTCGTGCATATTCCCCCCACAACTGGTTTGACCAGTGTCAACTGGTTTGAGCTAATTTAAACACACATATCCCCCCAAAATTAGCACAAACCAGTTGACACACAATAAACTGGGAGTTTTCGGTGCACCCAAGGTCCGATTTGCCCACTTGGTAATCCAGCCTTGCTTCCATCCAGGAACTCTTACTTCAAATGCCATTTACTCGAGGTCATTTTGTTGGTTTAAAATAGGAAACCAGAGACGGGGCAAATCTCTTCCATTAGCGTTTGCAGGTCAAATCCCCATCTGATACATTTAGTTTCTAGCTTAATAAACTTCCACACTCGCCTTCTTTTGTGTCATATATTCTGATTCAGTGGTTCGATATTACATGAGACCCTGTCATGGTGGACGCAAGAATGCATAACAAGACAGAGTCTGTATGATTCGCTGCGCTCGTAACGTGTCTTACAAATTTCTGACAGTCCCTGAACGCAGCGAGCTGCAAAACTGCGAGAGAAGCGGTGATTGAAGAGGATAGCAGAGCGGCGGTGGCGACGACGGCCATCTTAGAGCTACCGTGGTAACCGACACTCATCTTCTGGATATTATTTTTCTTGTTAGAGAAACATTCCGCCTGACTGACGAGGGAAGAAGAAGGTAGTCTTTTACTTCGCCGCGGTTGAACTCGAAGTCGGGATGCGGTTCCGAGGGAATAAACAATTTGCATCCGCTGTCGGACTGGTCCTCGGACTATTATGTGCGGTGGAGGCAGCTAAAGGTAAGCTGGGATTTATATCCCGTTGTGTTTGTCTGCCTGTAAGTGTCAGACAGGTTTCTCTGCGGCTTGGAAACGTTGGGGCTGAATGTTTGCGGTTCTCCGGAGCTTCCATGTTGTTTTCCAGACGTTGAAGGTTATAAGAGAGACGTTAGCTAGGCTGTGCGGTCCTGAGAGATGCACGTTCAATAACCTGTTCAGGGATGGTCAGCTCTGGAGCCGCAGCGGATGGATGTCGCGAAGTATCCCGCCGGGCAGCAAGTGCACCCCGCGATATTGCCTCTATTTTAACTTTAACAACCCAAAACGACACATTATATTCTAACTACAGTTATTATATATGTGTAAGATTTTATCCTAAAGCGCAAATACCCGAAGTAGGCTACTTTGGATATAATATCAAGGCCACGAAACGACCCCCTTCTGTCATCTGCATTCAGTCTATTTTTGGGTACTGGTCTCTTCTAGTCGCTTCCCATCAGTCTGATTTAAGATTAAAAAAAATTCTCACCCTTTGCAGAGTTTGTAAGATTTGTTTTTAACTTGCCCGTGTCTGGTACTCCTTGTACTCATCTCGTTTTTAAAGAAATTTGAGTACATCTGTATTAAGGCGAGTGATGATATGTATTTTTGTAACCCCTGTTTTAGATCCAGTGCTATTAAACCACACAGGTTTATTATTCCATTAGTAGGCCTAATGCTTGGTTTGGCAACGTTGTGGTCGCACCAGGATGGAGCTTGGATGGCTACGCATTGCAGATCCTCTTCACCAGCCCCTGTTTGTTTTGTCAGTGGGTTTAAAAATGTATGTGCTGTGATCACAGGTTTAGGTAATAAATAAATAAACCTCAGTGGGCCTGGGCTTGCTTATGTGTGAGAACTGAAAGTGCAACTGTGCTCTTCATTTGCAATGTCACCGACGGACACCATCACACGCTGAGGAGAGACATGCCTTTATTTGCTGCAGGGCGGTCCACCTCCCTCCTCACAGCAGCTCACTGCTCAGATATGAACACCCTCCTTGCATGAATTTATAGGCTGTGTTTTAACGCAAAACTCAATCCACTGACTCCCCAGTGTGAGCTTCCTGTTTCAGGGTGTGTAAAAAGGCAGGTGCATATTAGTCACTGGCCATATCAACATGCCCAGGCAGTCACCCAACGCTGGAGGCCAGTGTGTGTTGTTTTCTTTTAATGTTACACCCGTTTTATGCTCTGTGAACAAAATAAAGACTGTGAAAGGGATATAGATACCCATAAAAGTCTGCACTTCTACCTCGAGCCGTATTTTTTCCCTGTTGCCATGTCAAGCAGCTGAGAATGCACAGCAGCGGGAGGCAACCATTTGTAAAGCAGTAACTTAATTTCTTTTTTCATCAATCAAAAGGAAACTGCCTGTAGCAGTTAGTCCCGGGTAGTGTGCGATTCTGGCTTTTCATGTTGTAGCCAAGTGTGTGTGTTTGTAAAGTGCACCTGCTGGCTTTCCTGCCCTTATCAGCAAAGGAGACCTGTGAAATCACCATCTTGGTGAGGGCTTATCTTCTATTACCAAAGGTCACATGCTTATTTTGTGCACCACCTCTTGTCACCTGCAGTCCAACTTTGTGTTTTCATCATGGCTTGTCGTTGATTCTCTTTTATTACCACCAGCCACCTTGCAGCGGATGAGGGAGCAAATACTCCTTGTTTCTGAATCCTCTAGTTTAGATGTCTGCAAATGGTTTGATGTTATCACTACAGAAACAGAGTGAAAATAGAGCTTTAGCACATTCAGGTGAATTTACCAGCATTCGCCTACACACACATTTATCACTGATGGCATGGCTATAAAAAACAAACCTTGAAGGATCTGCTGAAAAAATATGTTTCTGATACACATCAAAATTCTTACCTAGACTGTATGATTCATTACACTGCCGGCAAGAAAATATAAGTGTTTGTAAAACTGGTGCAAACTCAGCCTGTCTGTGACTGCCTTTAATGTTTTCTTAACAGACACTTCTGGACTTTCTTGTCTTGTCCATTATGGTTTTTGTCAATTGTTTTCAAGGTCTCACCCATGCAATCTTTTTTCTTTTTCCGAGCAGCTGCTGGGTGTCTTCATGTTCTAGAGTCAAGCATCAGGTCTGCTGAGGTGCACGAGCTTCCTCTGTGCGCACACACAGCCAGACAAAGGAAAAGCATGGCTGCTGGGAAGTTTCTTGGCTCATTCGTCATTTAATTAAGTAATTCTAGTTGAACAAATTGGATGCCCAGCTTTGATTGGTGCTGAGTTAACAGATGTGCTCTCCTCACTTGGCTGTAAAGAAGCACACCTTGCAGGTTAGGCGCAAGGGTTCTCCCCCAGTTTTCTCGTCTTACACTCATTGGAGAAGCCTGCCATTGATCCACAAAAAATTGCAAGTCAGTTACGGTTAGAGGAATGTATCAGGTCAACATTTTCTTTTTAAAATATAGTTTATTGGTCATGTGGCACACCTCTGATGTTCCTCCCTGATCACAGCCTCATTAAAATATTCTGTTTATATAAATACATAAGACATGCAGGAAAATATTTTACCATTTTTTTATTAGTACAAAATTGATTTTATAGCGTATTTAGTGTTTTTACTTGAAAAATGATTTAAATGATCATGTAGGCTATTTTTAAAATGGCTATCAATTGATTTTTCAATTTACTAATCATTCTGGCCGTAGTCTAAATTCTTATTCACAGGCTTTTCCACCTTGCATGTGGCCATCAGCAGCTTCACTTAAAAACTTAAAAACATTATTGATATCAGATTTCGAAAACCAATGTTGGTTGAAACCTTTTGCCTGGCTTATGAAACACTCTCCTCCCATATAGGTCTATTGATTAGAGGATCCCAGAAACCAGAACGTAGGATGACCCCCATCATTGATTGACCTTGGGAAAATAAATATACTCACATGTTCTATTTGTTGTCAGATTCCCCATTTTATTCTCCACTTTGAGCTACCAACAATCTGTGTGACGCACGTCATCTTGCTATGTTATGGCAAACAGAAACTATGTGAATGCACGCAGCTGACAATGACTGCATTGTCCGCCTCTCCCATGCAGCTCTGGTAACACTGTTGTATGCCATCATTCAGCGTCAGGTTACAGACTTGCTTTTCCTCAGAAATAACATCATTAAATATCAACAGGGTGATGGCAAATGACTGAAAATGTAATGACATCAGTTCAGTCTTAGATGTGTCACTTTGAACATGTTGGGGCTTTATCAGCGGGTAAAACAAAAAGGAAAATGTCAGCTGTCTACAGTGCGTCACTCTAGGTGGTTTTGATTGATAGGACCCATTTCATTTGATGTTTAGTGATCTACTCCATGTATTCCACTGTGTCCTGTCACTACAAGATTCATGGCTTTAACATCATCCGTCATTGAACACAGACGCAACTGAAAAGGACTCAGAGAGCACATACCCTTGCAGAAATGGCATAATCCTAAAAATGTGCTATTTTGATTCTGATTGGCTGATGGCAGCCATGATTTTTGAAGAATGTATACCTCATGTCTGCCCAGCAATATTAGGGCTTTGTACGAGGAGGAATTTTGCAAAATATCCAGTAAGCAGACTCATGTTCACTGAGTTATGGCCGTTAATCATTATAGGGTTGTACCACCTTTATGCAAATGCCATCAAAATTAGCAGGAATGTTTAGAGTTGTCATGTGCACAATTTGCATGTGCAGTTTCACAATGTGTTCAAGAGTTCTGGTAGTCAGTGGTGGCATATGTGACTGCCTTGCTCACAAGATATTGGCAGCCAGTTATAGGAAAACAGAACGGAATATCTAAAAACAAATAAACTTTGTCAGGCTCAGCCAAATATGTATCAAATTTGGGGAAGATTGTATAAAATGTGTTGGAGGGATGGTGAAAATGATATATGATAATGATATAAAGAAACTTCTAAAATGGTGGAAAAGCTGTTCAGGCAGAAATGGGTGAGACCAACACTCATAGATTTGTCACAATGTAGAGAATATGAGCCACAAAGTGCCTTGTAACTGGCCGCATAGTTGTGCTATCCACAGTCAGAATGATGACTTGCTCTTTGGGTCATGGCCCAAGTTTACACCAAATTTCATTGAAATCTGTAATGTATTTGTTGAGATATCCTGCTGACAAACAGACAATCAGGACTGAGGTAATGAAGGAATATTGCATTGTTATTAAAGTGGGATTTAAAATTGATAACTGCTTCTGTGGAGTAGTAAAAGAACTATTACCAAACATTTTACCCTGTAGTGCCCTGAATAACAGTTTACTTGCCCTACAGAGGCCCTGTTCCTACAAGTTAACGCTTACATTTTTTTCAGTATTTATTCAGAGACTTCTCAGAGGAACAAAGGGCTTTTAGGCCCAGACTTCAGGGTCGCGATCTTGACTAAGCACGTCACAATGTGGTCACTGTTCGAAGGATCGCGACTCAAGCCCCCCAAGAATGTGCATATGAGATAATCCTCAGAAAGTGCAAAGTTGTTGAAGCATTTCTATTTGGTAATTTGGCACTTAGTGCTGGAAAGATAGGCCATGAGAATACTGGACTCAATTTGGGTCGGTGGTGACTTTCCTCTCATTGGTGCCTTCATGGGGTGAATGGAGTCAGTGAACTGTCAAGAATGGGTCATTCAGTTGTAAATATTAAGTTGTGCCAGATGACTGGGAAGTTGTGTCGACCACCAAGAAAGGAGTTTACATTCATGTGAGCCCTCTGTCTTGATGTTATACATTGGAACCTCAGAGCAAAAAAAAATATTCAGAAATGAAAACACCAATATGAGAAAGTGTCAGAATATCCAGGATTTTAATTAATTTAGCCTCATATTGTATTATGATATGAATCAGATAAGTTTTGTCAATTACATGATTTTACAGAAGCATCATCTCGTGAAGACAATTTTGCGATAAACCATCCAAATCAACTTCATTAAAATGTCAATATTGAAACTGAGTGCCTCAACTCTGAAAGTAACAGCCAGTGGTGCACAGCTCGTTGTGTTATTTTTATTAAGAGAGTGTGATAAAAACCAGAGCGTACAGATTTTAATTCAACACATATCTGCAGCTTATCTGGCTGGGTTGCTTCCAGGAGAAAAATTGGCACTGCAGAGCTATTCACATTTGGGCGTGTCAACATTAAGATTGAGGCTCCATGGGAAACAGGTAACCGGAGAGCACATTACCTGCCGCAGGTCAGCTACACCCGAGTGCCTGTGCAGAGCTCTAGCCGTCTCACTCTCACTTCTCCACTCTCACTGGCTCTTTTGTGCCCTTTACACAGAGAGGTGATTGAGTTGCATTCAAGGCTCTGCAGCTCCCAACCCCCTCCTCAGAGAAGCGCTACGGCCGGCGAGGGTGTGTTCGTTCTGCTGGGCAGTTGAGACTGCGCAGAGGACAAACAAATGTCGTTGCCTGGCAGGGAAAGAGGCTGTCCTGTGTGAGCAGGGTGTTTGGGGATCGAGGGCCCCTGAGGTCTGGGTTTCCTTTAAGGGCCTTCAAGGCTTCCTAGAACAGTCCCCAGTCTGTGATGGAGAGGGCTCGCGTCAACAAGCTGAGGAGCTTGTAAGGCAAGACAAACAGAGAAGTGTGCCCACTGTTTCAGACCGTGAGCAGATTGTCCATTGATTATTCCTGGTCCATGGAATTAAGAGAGCCACTCACCAGCATAATTGAAGTCATTGCTTGACTCACATTGCATGCATCTAATTCCTTCACCTATTTGGCTGCAATTTCTGTTTATCTGTGTTGGATATTTCTGTCTGACATCCATAAGGCCTGAAGCTGCCTTCTTTGAATAGTTTGAATCAGTCTGTAGCCTATTGATCACATACTCTGAGGTAGTTGGTACAAGTGGTGCATTTAGCACATTCTTCATAATTTTTGTTTTCACAGTTTCACAAATTTTCCAAACTTTTTTTTTTTTGCTGTCTCCCTGGAAACACCTCAAGGTCTGAGCACAGACACCCCCTTCTCTTTTCTTCAGCGCAATGCTGCAGCTAATAGGACAAATATGAATAACAACCTGGCAACAGAGAGGCTTTATTTAGTCTCAAACAATAATAAGACAGCCGCACACTCTGCTTGTAGACCATGCTGCCACTTATGCTGCCTGTGATTGGCGGGTTTTGCTACTAATTTTAATTTATTCATAATTCTCTGGTTAATCAAACAGTTGCACCAGAGCATAGACTGATAATTCAGTATTTTTAATCAAAGGTAAACACCAGCTGCTCAGTCTATGATTTAAGCTATGTACATGCTAACATGCTAACATTTAGGTTTTTAAGTGTGTACTCTAATGTAATCTCAAATCTCTAAGGACATAACCATGCAAGTCACCAGGTAGTAAAATGGTTGCTCAAGTAGATACTTGAATTATTAGTGTTGCTTAGTGGTTGATCTGCCTCACAGCGGGGTGTAATTTCCCTACAGGGATCAGTAAAGGACAAGGAGCTTCACATTTGCATGTAGTCAAAAAAGATGAAGGCTTGCAGGTTATTGGACATAACATGGAAAATATGAGCTCAATCGATGAAGCGGAGCTCCTCAACGCGTCACAGGCCCGACACTTGGCTGCACCAGCATCATCATTACACAACACGCCCTCAGAGGTTCCCAGGCATTATCAGGCTTCATCTGATAATTACAGACTGATCATCCGCTGCAGTGATGCTGCTACAATCTGGACAGCTGTGGTGTGTTTCTCCAGTTCCCCCAGGGTGACCAGTAGCCTGTGAACAGTCTGGTATCACCGTATCTGGTTTATTCCGTGGCAGTAGTGGGGGGTTGTACAGTAGCTGGACACGTGCAAAGCTTTCGGCAAGCACTGGGGAGGCAGAATGATTTTATTCCCTCTCCATGAGACATCACAGCAGTGGCATGGAGGGAGAGAGAGTGTGTACAGGCGTCCTATTGAATCTCAGGATTAGCAGGAGCTATTGTGGCCCTAACATTCTCGCAGGAAGTATTTCATCACGGTTAATAGGTCAAACTGTATAGGTTAGGCTTCAATAAAAGAGCTAGGCTACCATAAAGGGCCTTTGTCTTTGTGCCCATGTGAATGGTCAGTATGTTACCCGGTTATTTGGGGGTCATGAAAGAAGTCAGCGATGGCATCACACTGTTGAATATGTGCCTCCACAGAAAATGTGTTAATCCTGAAAGTTTGCTTTGGAGTTTTATATTGTTGATTGTTGGTGCTGTTGATGGATTGTTGTTCCCATGTGAGAGAAAATCCACAGAAAAATGCAGTGTTTCTATGCAGACAGAGGTGAGGCCAATTAAGCCTTTACTATATGAGACCATTAATTGTGCTGTGGGTAAATCAGTTGCAAGACAAGCAAGAAGTTGCAGTGCTAATCACACTGGACAACAAATGGTTTTATACCACAGAGGACTTACCTACTCATCTTCTTGCATTGTTGACCACCTTAAAGTTCAGGCAAGTGTCTATGATTGATTGAAGTGGTGATACAGCTATAGGCTTTATTGTCTCACCATTAAAAGTATTGAAGTGCAATAATAATCCTGGCTGTTGCAGTGGATACTGAAATCACAATTATTGATTGTGATTCAAAGCCTGCGTGATTTTTTTCATACTTTATTTAAACCATAGCCATTAACATACACTACAAGACCACTCCAAATAAAACCCAGCCAAAAATAAATACACATGTACACATATTATAGTGTATTAGATACACCTAGCTAAACTGTATTATGTTATATTGACAGGTGTTTTGTCCACCCCATTTATATGAATGTGAGTAGACCACAAACTACATCCTCCCAAAATGATTATACAGTTTAATCAACACCGCTCTAAAACAGTTTGAACAAAAACTGATTATAACCTTTATGAAGGTAGGATTTATCGCAGGACTGTATTAGTTTTAGCTAGGTGTACCTAATAAACTGGCAACTGAGTGTACTTACATTTATCAATATATAAATACATACATATACTTCACAGGCAAAAAGCATTGGCCCACACACACACACAAAAAAAACCCCAAAACAAGAAAAGACAGCAGGTTGAGAACTCGTCCTACTTTTCTAAGAGAAACCAGTCTGCACCCATTTCTAGACATGACAAAGCCTGCATCATTTTGAGAACCAATTTGTTTTAAAGCATTAACTCTGGCCCAAAAGAGTGCACAGAGACATAGAGCTGATCAGTAGATGGCTTGGCACACAGCACAGCTTGGCACACACAGTCACACCAAGTAATCTATCCTTGTCCACCTGTGCCAGAAGTCGACTGTGTTTCATACCTGCTCTCTCTCTCTCTCTCTCTCTCTCTCTCTCTCTCTCAAAAGTTCTTGCTCCCCTGAGTTCTCCCTCTGTTTATCATTTGGACGTCTTAAAAGTGGATTCCAGGTGTTGGTGGGACAACTTTACTCAGTTCATTGTTTCATGCTCACCGTTAAGACATGCATAATAAAAAGCAGTGATTTGTTTTTGGCATCCTTCGTTGCTTTGTTTGATGTCTTGCTTGGCGCTTGACCTTGTCAGTGAATGAAATAGACGCATCCCATTATAGGATTAAATGTCATTGGCTTTATTTGCTGCGTAACAGGATTGCAGGTACTGTGTTGCCGTGCTGCAAGTGGGTCCAGTAGCCTGCCATCTGTGCACGAATAGCACCGGCTTGATATGTGTGTTTGTCCCCAGCTTCTGACACATCCTTCATTTCTAAAGGGCTTCTTAAAGGATTTTATTTAGCCTGTTTCTGCAGATTGGGACTTAATTTGTTTGGTAGTGGATCCAGTATATAGTAGGGTTAATTTGCTGTTGGATTTGTGAGATTGATACTGTTAAATTTGCTTGTTTCTAAACTTTTTTTTTGTATATGTGGTTCATTCTGTGACGGCATGGGATGACACTGCCTGGTTGATATCTATTATTTAGCAAGAGGCAAATACCAGACCATTATATCTGCGTATTTATATCCTGACTCTCCATCTAATATTTATGCTGAGGCCAATGGTTTCTCTTTGCTAGAAATAGGATGGTGGGTCACTGTTGTTTATTTTTGCATGAGGGTGCAATGATCTGAAGTTTTTGTTGCCAGGCCTTTTTCTTTATTTATTTTATTTACTTTTGTTGTGCCCCTTTCTGTTCACCGTTTCTCAAATCATACTTTGGTGTAGCAGGAAAAGACGCATGAAATGGGACTAATGATGCACCGTCTTTATTGTTTGTTCCTCAAGGCATCTTGTGGGGCATCTTGTGACTTGAAAATTACCACAAAAAAGTGCAGAATTATTGCACTCCTATCACAGTAAAACCTTCCTTTTATCTCAGTAACATTGACCCACACTGTTGTGACCTCCTTTTAGGATTTAGGACTATGATCTCTTGGCATTCTACATGGGAAGATTAGAGCTGAAACAATTAATCGATTAGTTGATCAACAGAAAATGAATCTCTAACAGACTGGATTATTGATTAATTCTTTGAGTTATTAATGTAGCAACAACGCCTCCCATTCTGTTTTCAGCTTGTTCAATTTTAGGATTTGCTGCTTTTCTCTATTTTATATCATTTAAAACTGAACATCTTTGCCTTTTGGACAGTTGGTTCGGACAAATATAAATCTAAAAATAAATAAATATAACAAATACATATAAATATTTTACTAGATATTTATTAAGACAAGACATTCAGTGGATACAACACACAAACCCAAGTATCTTCTGCAGTATGTCAGAGGGATCAGTTTACTGTTTATTTATTAAAGGAGTTTCCTCTCGAATTATCTGTTTTTATGTAAGTGAAGGACTGAGTCTGCAGATTGTAATTGGGCCAGTAGTGAGTATGCATTGCATCAGATGAACGGATTTCCTAATTAAGTTAAATTGAGAAAATGGCAGTCTTCCGTGCTAAACATCCTCAGTGCTGCAGCAGTGGGCTCTTCTAAGACTGCCTCAAAGATTTCAAAGCCCCCTTTCCTAATCTTTTTCCATCCTAAATCCTAGAGCCTCCCCTCCTGAAATAACAAAACTAGTCCCTCTCTTAAATACAGAGTCTCTCCTTTATAATCGTAGAAATCTTATCTTATAGGTATTACATATAGTATGTAATAAATCACCCAGTTACAGTCAAGAATAATGTTGTCTGTATTTGTGCAAATCATGTCTTTGTTGCTCTGTGTCAAACGTTCTCTGCCAAGCAAGTCACAGCACAACAAATGTTCTTCCCATTCACTGCAGGCTTGCAGGGGGATGATGAAGCTATCTTGTCAAAAGGGCCTTGTTGGCAATTTCACACAATGTATGTGAGAATTTCACGGTTTGAATAAAATCGTGCTTTAGATTTCATTTCATGGGAGGTGTGCGTAAGTGAAAGAGGCTTTGATTTGAACGGTGATGCACAGCAGTAGTGCAGTTTGCTTTTGAATTTGTCGAAGGCCTCCCGGGTCTGCCTCCTTTGTCCTCATACATACACGCTTACCTGTGTCACGTTTTTCTGCTCCACAGTTTGCGATCTGTGAGCACATCTGCATTATCTCTTATTTCTATTGATCTGTGCTGCCCATCTCAGACCATTGTTGGGAATGGGTCTCTGCTGTCAGACTTTGCTTGACTTCACAGCACAAAGTTGATTGGCTGTGACAGAGTTGTCTGACTTCTAAAATACCACATGTAGTTTCACCTGTGCCAGCAGGCATTCAGTTGCTGTGCTTTTTTTTTTTTTTTTTTACAATGGATGAAATGCACTCTCTAAAGTACAACTCTTTAGAATAGAATAGAAAATACTTGTTTTTATTGTCTACCTTTTGGGTGCAAAAGGCAGAAATGTGTCTTTGCTTGCATGTGCAGAAATCTGCTATTAAAAAGGGGTACATTAAAACACAACACATCACATCCAGACAGGACACATTAAAACACATTTACATAAAAACACAATAGAAGCTACATTAAAAGGACATTAAAGTTAGCAGGCTGTCTTCAAAATGTGGCTGTCCCTACTGATTAAGATATTTTATGGCAACAGGAACAAAGGATTTTCTATAGATGTTTTTCTTTGCGCAGGGGACTCTGTACCTTTGTACCTGTAGCTGAAAGTGGTGATTTAGGGGATGGTTGTGATCATCTTAGATTTTGCCACTAAAGCGTTGGACTAAAGCTTTTACATGGTGATGGGACAGTTGAGGTTGTTTGCAGCCTGTAAATTCCTCTTTAAGACTTGCTCATCAGTCATGCTGGAGATACATGTCATACAAATGGAGGTAGTGCTTTTTATATTAAGGGAAATAACATTTAACTAGACCAGACAGGAAGGGCACAGGCAGACAGCCTTCTTGGTGAGTTCGTCTGTTGTTACTGGTCAGGATTAGGCCGAAATGTGTAGATGATTGATGTTGTACCATTTAGTGCCGGTCCTGGTTCAGTGCACCTCAGTACTGAAGGCCATGAGCGACTCATGGACAAATGTGAGGCCCACATGTGACCTGGCTAACAGTAACTGTGACTCTGTGGAAGCTAAAGCAGATTATTGTAGTGGTCTGTCTGGCCTGGCAATCTGTCTAAAGACGTCCACTTCACTTCAGGCCACGAGGCGCTCAACTAAGACCATTTATTGGGCTTGATCAATTCAAAATTACTGGCAAACGCAGCAACCCGTTGTTACTAAGCACTGCTTGTGTAGGACAAGATTTAACCAGAGATGTAAAGTGATAAGAAATCTTCCTGCAGTTCTGCAATATGTGTAATAGAGTAAGTGAAATATTCTTTGGCAAAGCCCCTTTTTAAAACAGAACTTTTGTGTCAACATTGCACTAAATTACTCTTTTTTTGTCTGTAGTAGTTCTGAATGATTTTTACACAACTAGAGTTGCACATGCTCTATCATGCTGTAGTTTCGTCATTGCTAAAATATCATAACAACAGGTCTTTTTTGACAAATGTGGTTTTTCTCTCCCCTCATTTCCTGCCATATCTCTTCTGTCAAATCTTTGTTCAAGGCATTAAAAATGCTTAATGTGCTAAATGTAGCAAGAATGTATCTATTCCCTGATAAGACAAGCAAATATATTTCAGCCATGTTTTTGAAAAAGAACCAGCAATTATAAAATAATGCTAATATTTAATGCTGCAGACAGCACATTTAATTTAGTTTATTAAGCCATAAGACTATGGTTAACAGCCAGACAATTTTTGAAAGCAGTCCGAGGATACCTCTGTAAGAACTTTTCTCACTGGAAAAAAATTTGTTTGGAAGGTAATTTTCATTCATTGTGGTGCCCACAATATACCAATCCTGTGCAAGTAGCTTGTAATTAATTTTCATTGATCGTGTAATCACTGAGAATTGCACTAAATTATGTAAAGACACACAATGCAAGTCATTTGCTTCGCTGAAATTGGATTTGGCAAAATGGCATTTAAAGTCATCTGAAAACATCCTCATCATGCATTCACGCTTTTGTAGGTTTTCTTTTTATCTGGTTACTGTTTGAAGCTCATATTATAATTGTAGCACAGATTGTGTTATTGAACATCAGGCGTCTTCCTATTAGTCAGATGATGAGTGTGTGATGTTGAGGCTTTCTGCAGCATGACACGTCTGTGGATTTCATTTCATTCTGCAAAACATATTATAATTAGGATTTTACTATAAAGACAGTAAAAAATTGTTTTACTGCCATTCACTCTGGGCTTAGGTGTTCAACGATGAGTATATTACTTTCATTTTCAGACCTTAAATTACACAAAATTGCAGGCCATATATTCAGTGGTGGAAGTACGAAGAGCGCACAGGTGCCAACAACACTTTTGTTTGGCGGCCTCTGCAAACGCTTGAATGGCACCCGCACTTTGCAACGGAGACACAGTAATTAATCCACTGTCTATTTAAATACTGTTACTTGTTGAGATGAGAATGCTGTGCTCAGAATGTGTCATTGTGCGGCGGTAATTGGATAAACGTGGGTTGGAGGATGTGCTTCAGATGGTAATGAAGCAGGTTATACTGAGCATTTCCATTCACACACCTTTTTACAAGTTCTTAGATCAGTCCTCAGCGCCAAAGAGCTAAAAATGTTACAAAAACGGTCTTATTCAATTTTAACCACAGTTTCTTTTTCAGACAACAGAAGAAGAGTTTGCCACATGAAATAATTATTACACGGTGGTACTGATGATCAATAAAGGCCAAATACATGTTTGAGTGACTCCCTGTTTGTCATTACTGATTAACTTACTGCCCTGTCTGACAAAGTCTAACAATAATTGCAGTTTACTTTTATGGCGTAGTTTTTTGTATCTCATAAAATGTGTCAATATCCGTGTGCATTTACACGCTATACAAAAATAAGGTATTGTGCTCTTGGACAGCGATAAAATCCAAGTGCTCCTTGTAAGTTAAAGCATAAATAAGATTTGAAATATGATTTGCTAACGAGTGCTTTTGGTAGAATGATAACAAAATGGCCCTTATAATAACAAACATAGCTGTTGGAGGCTTTTTTATTCAAGGAGCTCGGCAGTGCAACCTTTTCCTGCAGTGGTATAATTATTAATTAAGAGGGGAAGATGCTACTCAGGCGTGTAATTGATGTTTAACTTATTTGCTAAAAGTCGTATATTTGTGTCAGGCTTCCTCACACAGAAGGCCAACATTAATCAAGACTTTAGCCGTCAATTGCGGCTATATTGCTTTTTGTTTTTAAGTGTAATATTTCTATAAGTTGATGTTACAGAAAAAGCTTTTACAGCTTTATTTTCCACTGCCTGAGATCTTTCATTTGTTCTTTACTTCTGACAACTTAAATGTAGCATTTGTATCAAAAAATATTCCTCCACAAATCCAGAAGAAAGCTCCCATATAACCACTGGCTTTATACATCATTAAATAGACAATTGTTAACCCCAGATGGTTTATTATATAACCAGTTTCCTACATTACATTTGGGCCACATGCCTATTGTGCTGTGGTCGATGATTTCCTGCCGTTGATGGTTTAGGCTACCGCAGCAGTTCATTGTTAGCGTGGATTAGCTTGAATGCATGACATGGCCACATTGAATTTATCAGTGCACTGAAAATGACCTTCTGAATAAGGACAGTGGGGTTTAGGTGAGGGCGGAGAGGCAGCATGTCTGAACAGAACAGATGATTTCAACAAGCTCTGGGTTTCATACATTATTTAGTTGCTTCAAAAAACAAAATCTTGCCTGTTTGTTCTTTGAGAAAATAATTCAAAATGTCAGCGGTTTGACTCAATCAGTATGATTGAAGAGTAGAAAAGTAGAGCTGCTTGTAAGTAGGTCTTGTGTAAAGCCATTATGTAATGGATGCAGTCTGCAGCCTTGATTAACTGATGATATTGTGCCTGAATTAAAACAATTATTCCAAAATA
Source organism: Macquaria ambigua (assembly GCA_008360985.2). Lineage (NCBI taxonomy): Eukaryota > Metazoa > Chordata > Actinopteri > Centrarchiformes > Percichthyidae > Macquaria > Macquaria ambigua. The sequence continues at coordinate 19,688 of VMKM01000580.1, read as the reverse complement.
GAGTGTTTTTTTTCTTACTGTCTTGTCTTCAGTAAATGTGCCTGGTCCATTTACCTCCCCGTGTTTCTGTCCCCCACAGCGCGCTGTCAGCCAGAGTTGGCATCACCTTTGCAGATCAGTAGCATCAGATCAGTAGCATCAGTAGAATGCCATCCTCTCTCATTCCTCTGGAGTGAGCACATATTGGCTGTAAGAGAGCTGCATCTCCCCTGCGTCAACGCTGTTTTCTAAGCCGGCCCAAATGTGTCACTTTCTGCAGCTTTTTCTGCAGCCGCCAGCTACAGCAGAATCCTGTCTGCAGCTGTGATGCTTCCCTGCAAGGGTGTCACTTTGTGTTGAAAAATGGTGGGGACATAAGGGCTCAGAAGAAAAAAACATTTTAAACGTCTACAACATATGCGATTTTAGGCAATGTAATGGGGGGATGGGTATGAGGTCAAAGTAGATAATTAAGGCGGGTCGGGAAAGAAATTGCATAACAGCGCATCAAAAGGGCATAGCCTAGGCTACTACGGAGTCGACAACAGCGTTGACCGCACAAGTAACAGACATCCATATGCTTCATTGGACAATGCGCATTTGTTTCTTCTATATTTACATTGCATAGTATGTTTTCTTATCGTGCAAATAAATCTTTCTCACGGCGTTCTCATTTGCTAGTTAACGTTTCTTGGTGCAAACTATTTTTCAGAACATTTTTAACAAATTATGCTTTTAAAAAGTGACAGGGACAAAATCTGCCATTTCAAAAAGTGGTGGGGACATGTCCCCAGTGTAAATGACACTCGTGCTTCCCTGGCCGACTAGCACACCAAGCTGTAAATGGCCCAACTACTGCTCCACAAACCAGCCTAAAAGTCATAGCCAGAGCCTTTATCATCATCCCTGTGATACCCCTGTCAAAACTGATATCATTAACTGATATGGACTGTGGTCCTGTCTGTCTCTTGGAAGATTACTGGAGTAGAAAGTCCTATCATGAAATCATCTTGAGAGAATTTGTCTTCAGTTTAGATAAATCGAACAATATGACTTCAGCACATTGTATTTAGGATGGAGAATGATGTGCAGTGGAGGGAGAAGAGCAGCAGATTGTCACCCCACCAAACGTTACACCAGCTGATTTGGACCCTGCACATTGTTGGTCCTCCTTGGCTCATGGTTGCCCGATCCCTTCATTATGTGTGGTGCTTCTAAAAATAATATTTAAAGCACCCAAAACCTCATAAAAATTTTACTTAAGCTGCATTGGGAGAGAAGATAAAAGTCAAACTAGCAATTTGAGAAAACACAGATGAAATCGGATTATTAAAAGCACATAAAAAAAGATGCAAATTGCCAGTTAGTGCCGGTGAGAGAAAAACAAGTTAACTACCAAGACATCTCACCTCAGGACAGAAATTATTTGTATAGACTTTTCTTTTTCAGAGACACTGACATTCCCTCTCTCTGTTTCTCACAGTCAATAAGCACAAACCATGGATCGAGACGACGTACCACGGGATCGTAACGGAAAACGATGACAAAGTACTTCTGGACCCCCCTCTAATTGCACTGGACAAGGATGCTCCTCTACGCTACGCAGGTGAGAGAGGAGGTTTAATGCTGCTGCTGCTGCTGCTATTCCTTTACTCCCTCAGCTTGACTTTACCTGGAATTACTCTTGTCTCATTTTAGACTAAATAAAAGAGAAAACCTTCTAATTACTCTGTACCATTAAAGCTTTGAGATTGTGTTACACGGGATAGATGCAGAAAAACTTCATAAAATTTCATAGACATTTCAAGGACATTGGTGTGTACGTTTTAAAGAGATGTAATCAGTTGGCTAATGGATTATTTATAAACTGAACTAATTATTCTTGCAAATGAAACCAAAAATAGCTTTACTCAACATGGAAATACAACCCTAAATGTAGTCTCAGCATATCATATCATGGATTAATACACGAAGGTCCCTCTCTTCAGGGTGTTTTTATGATCTATAACTGTCAAATCTTTCTGTGATGTAGGTTATATTTGAGATTATATGTGCACCTATATGAATCAAATGTTCACTGGCTCAGTAGTGAAGGAGGGAATGACTTTGCTCATTGTTGAATAATCATTTCATGCACATCTGGTAGCGGGTTATGTGACTCGATGGCATTCTGCACATTAGATTTTTATGACATGCATGTCATACTGACATACAGCTGGCTACCATATCCTCCAGATTGGCCCTTTTGATATTCAGATCAAAATACTCTTTCATGTTTTTGGGTTCCCCCCCCCCCTCCCAGTGGAGAGGCACAATTAGTGTGCTTTATGTACCAAGGCAGCATTAGCTCTAGGGGTTTTTAATCACAAAAGGATTGACTTTGGCCTGGATTCAAAGCACCACAGCACTGGAAATGATTTCCCACCATTTCACATCACATGAGTTGTGTGATCTTTTGTCTGCTACTCCCTTCACACTCAGCGCTCTCACTCCACTTGATATGGCCTTTTTTTTTTTTTTCATCTCGGAATACTTCTCCTGATTTAGCAAGTGAGACTTTAACATCCACGTGCCTGTCAGAGGTGATGCCCAGCCAAATGTAATATTCTTCACAAAGTTATGTGACGTGATTGTTCTCATGAGTTGAGCAGCCTGGCAGCACATAGTTTTTAAGGTGGACGACTTCAACAAGGGGCCCATCATTTTTGAGGGGCAGAAAATTGAATAATATGCCCATTCTCTGCACGATGTTTGCCTCCTTTCACACTAAATTAGCGCTGAATACAGAGCTTGGTGCGCCCACTTCTTTCAGCCGGGGCTCCCTTTTTTGATAAGCAGGGCTCCACGAATGGACTGCATGTCCCTGTGAACTAGCTCTCTCGAGGCAGAGCAAGCAATCTGGCTTCACGTGGCAGCGGGGGTGACCACCAGCTCTGTCGTGCAAGCCTCCTTCTAGTCGGTCCATCTGTGCCAACAAACAAGGTTCACTGTAAAGCTGACCCACAGGCCAAAGAAGCCCAATCACAGGCTCTCTCATTGGTCAGATCAGTGTGATTAGGTGAATATTTAGCATGGATATGGAGCCACAGTATGAGTTTGTGTGCATATTAGAGTGATGTGCAGGGTTCGTACAAAGTCTTGAAAGGCTGGAAAATGCTTAATTTTAACAGTTATTAGGATTATGCTTGAATTCAAATATATTCCTTGCAAAATGCTTGATTTTCAACATAATCTGGTGTTTCATCTACATGATCACTCATGTAAACCAAAAGTCTCATATTATATCTTATATTATTATACTAATATTTAAAATTTATAAATTTTAAATTTGGCATTTATAGTAACAAGGTCATCAAGGTTTAGGTACCTTGAAAGTGCTTGAGTTCTATTCTGGCTTTAAGTGCGTCTTTCTGTGTGTTGGCGCATGTCTGTGTGGTGAGTTCAGTCAGGCCGATTGGAGCTGAAATAGTTGACGCCAAAGGCCTTGCAAACTTGAAAATGAGCTGTGTTCATGGATGACTGTGCTCTAAAACAAGTGAGGAACACAAAGCAGGGAGCGTTTACCCACCAGATCTGGGTGATTTCATGTAGGAACATTAGACAAAGAAAATATCCTTGTTTCTGCAAATGGGTTCAGCAGCTGCCAGAGAATATATAGCATATTGAGCTATTAGCCAAGTAATATTCTCTGATTATAATTCACTGTATTTATTTAGTACCAGCGGTTAAATGACCACTGCAGGTCAAGACTGTAAAATCAGTACGTTACAAACATCGTGAAGGCTGACCCGACCCGCGCTGAGAGGCCTGTGTGACGAGAGAAAAGCTGAGGGATTCCTAAAGCGCTGGTGTGAGCTGGTCATTAGAGCTGTGGTGAGCACAGAGGCCCATAACTCCCGCTGCATGACTGGCTCTGAACAGCAGTCCCTAATGTGAAATCCATTTCTAATTGTTTAGTAGGTGAAAACAAAATGACCACGTCCAACCCTGTGGAGGCCCTGACAGGGCTTTAAAACAAAGCCCTGTCAGGGCTGTCAGCCAAGCAGAAAAGGACTTCATAAACGTCAGCATTTTATTAATTTGCACTCCCAAGATTTCTTCTTATCTTATAGTACGTATTTATAGTAATTCTTATCAAAGTGAATTAATCAATCCATCATCTAGTTTTCCAGAAAATATATGTGCAGTGTTGATGAGCATGTTGAAGGACAGACTCTCCAGAATCTCCTAAATATTAAAAAGTGCAATTTCTGTTGGTTGTAATTTGATGTTCTGTCACTTTTTCACTAGTTTGTTTCTTCTAAAAGGATTTGTTGAGCAATTAATAAAACTGCAAAGACTTTGACACAACCAGATTTTCATAAATGTTTTAATCCTTCCTTTCTTTCAACTGGCAGACTTTTTTGCTTATGAGAAACTGAATACGAGCTTTTCCGATGGTGATTTTGTAAGCTTATAGCAAGAGTATGTTTCCTTCCTGTCCTCTCTGTGTTTTCTCTGAGATTCTAACTTTTCTTTTAACTGATCTGGGTTTATGTTTTTCTCCCTTCCTTGTAGAGAGTTTTGAGGTGACCCTCACTGAAGAAGGTGATCTTGGGCTCTTTCTTCTGCCTTGTGCTTAGTTGTTACTATTAACCCACTAACGCAAAAACAGCATCCACACTTTTACACAGAAACTCCCGCCATGCTCTCTGTAATCTCCCCATTTGGTTTTCTCGACTTTTATGTTTTTCTCACCCTGAATTTTTTGGACTTCCAACAGCTGGATGAAAAGTGTGATGTGGGGCTGACTGTACTTAGAAATATCTGTGCATGAGACATCCATTGCAGTTTGCAGACCCTAACAGTTTTTCAGCTGTCACCAGGAAACAGAAAGCTGCTTTAAAACAGGAGTTTTCAGTCACTTTGCTGCCATTTTGTCCAATCCAGTCCTTTCAATTCAAAGAAGGAAAAGCCAATTTTATGACACATGTAATAATAAAGCACAGTCTAAAAGGACACATAAGATGATTTCACAACCTCTTGGAAATTGGAGCAGAAATTGACACCAGAATTGGTATTTAAAGAGGATACAATTTCTGAAAATGTGAACGTCTTAACGGCATCATCCATGTTCGTGGTGCCTCTCTGTGACCTATCAGATCTGTGCAGGTACAGTGACTCCTGTGGACTTGACATTTAAGTCTTCAACTGAAAGCTGCTGAGATTGTTAACTAATGCAAACTCTCTCTGCTACAAAGTTTCTGTTGAGTTAATTCTCCACCACTAATCTCTACCATTAGCATGGCTGCAGTTGTCATTTGATGTGGATGTCAAGCAAGTTGATATTTCTAACCCCAGTTCTCATCCAGTACTTTTTTGTTTGAATACTGTTATTGAAGCGGTTAAGTTTTCTATGATTTCTTTTTATTTGGATTCATTTTGCAGTAGTTTTGGGCCAGAGGCAAAATTACACAGGACGACTTTCTTTAATTAAGAAATAACATTTTCAGAGGTGTTGTCTGAGAGTTTCTTTTTCTTTTCTTTCACAGACTTTTTTTCGGGTTTTGATGAATGAATTGGTGCTGGATCACCTTATCACAGTGCTATAATGCTCTATTGTAAAGATTTTACCTTTGTTTTGAGTTATTTTATTTATGTTTATTATTGTTTCTATCACAAAGATAGGCTGTAATTTTATTCATTACAGAGATAAATGATCTTCACTTCAAATACGGTTCTCTGTGTACTTACGTTTTGGGCTTGGTTTCATGACTTTGATTTCTAATATTTTAAGTACTCCTGTGAAATGCCTGTCCACATCTTTTCGGTTTCTGCCTGCATGACTGGATGCAATGTTTTCAAGTGGCTTGGAAAAGACACTCTGTCTTCTATGATACTAAATGTCCCACACCCTCTCCCTACTCCCCCCCCCCAAGTACTCACCCATATGACAGTGCTTTTGGGCTTCCTCCACAGACACCACCCACCCCAATCTACAACTCCCTGGCATCCAAAACCTGTGGCTGATCTTTCTTTTTTCTTTTTTTTGCGTGAATTTATGGTTTCATTGTTAACATAATTTTTCATTTGAGCAATGAGATCTCACACCAGTCGTCAGTTAATCTGAGCAAACTCTCTTTTGGCTCTTGACATGTTCAGGTGAGATTTGCGGCTTCAGGATCCACGGGCAGAATGTCCCCTTCGAGGCAGTGGTCCTGGACAAGTCCACTGGCGAGGGGGTCATCCGGGCCAAGGACAAGCTGGACTGCGAGCTGCAGAAGGAGCACACCTTCACCATCCAAGCCTACGACTGTGGAGAGGGTCCTGATGGCGCCAACATGAAGAAATCCCACAAGTGAGTCAACCTCTGCCACTTGTGACACAAAGTGTCTGTACCCGAACTGAACCCTGACTTTTCCTTTGTCTCGATATGATCCATATAATTATCCAAGATCATTTGGTAACTATGCCAACATGAATGCACATCAGGACATGAGTGCAGAAATGTTCCCCCGATCAGTGAAAAGGAGTTGAAACAGAGATGTGATGAGCTACTTAATGAATTTTGACAGTTCTCCATCAAAAAGTGAATGAAACTCAGTGACCACGCAGTAACTATTCCCCATAATATTACAGTATAAGGTCCTGTTTCTACCTGTCTGTCATTACTTATGACATATGAGGTTTAGAGCTGCAAAGATAAGTCAATTATTCGATTAGTCGATCGACAGAAAATTAATGTTAACTTTTTTGATCATCAATTAATTGTTTTAGTCATTTTTTAATGATAAAATGCCAGACATTTGCATTTGTTTCCAGCTTCTCAAATGTGAGCATTTGATGCTGTTCTGTGTCATACATCAGAGTAAACTGTCTCAATGTCACAATACGAGACATTTGAGGACGTCACCTTAGGCTGTGGGAAATAATAATAAACAGGCATTTTCTGGCATATTATAAACAAAATTATTAATCAAGAAAATAATAATCGGTAGACTCAATAATGAACAGATTTGTTAGTTGCAGCCCGAACGAGGTCCGGTTGTCGTCTGGTCTAAGAATGCCTATTATTAAGTATTTCTTTGTGAGCAATTTGTGACCACCAGAGAGAATAAATTAACGACGCAGATTAAAGACGCAGCAAAGCGCCGCTTGACTTGCTTTCAGTCACCAGAATTAAATTACTCCAGGTGGGTCCATGAGGCACTGATGCCAGTTCATATTACTTGTTTACTCCTCTGTTGCTACTGTTTGTCAGTCATTGTGAACATGAAATGGACCAGAAGTCAAAGGCAACAATATAATGTAATTTTTATTCCTTCTGGAAACAACTGAACCAAATTAAAGGTGTGAAAGTGACTGTAGTTATCCATTCAAAGGGGATCATGACAGTAACAATTCTGTTCAAACATTTCTTCATATCATCTCATCATCATCATCATCAAGTTGTGACAAGTTGCTGTGGTTATTAAGTAAGTATGTCTTTGAACATCCCCAGCTGACAGTGTCCTAACTTGAACATGTCTCTCTCAGGGCCACTGTCCACATCCAGGTGAACGACATCAATGAGTATTCACCAGTTTTCAAGGAGAAGTCCTACAAAGCCACCGTTATCGAGGGAAAGAAGTATGACAGCATCTTGAAGGTGGAGGCAGTGGACGCCGACTGCTCTTTCCAGTTTAGCCAAATCTGCAACTACGAGATCGTCACCCCTGACGTGCCCTTCACCATCGACAAAGACGGTAAGGACCTACGCCTAGCAGCCTTGTCTCAGTCCCCGTTGGGGAAAAAAGCTGCAGCACGTGCCTAAAGAGCCACGTTTTTATTGACACACATCCCATTGTCTATTGATCTGCGTAAACAATGTTGCCGCAAGATTGTCATTTAGAATTCACGGCAGCTTGTTGCCTTGTGAGGCGATGACGGGTCTCCTTGAAATGTCACCCAAGTTGCTCAGTCATTCGAGTCGCACTGTAGAATTATTCATCTTTGTGTCTTGTAAAACAAAATGAAAGATCCAGTATAAAAGACATCAGATAACCAGGCTCAGCTGATATGTCGCCTGGCTCTGATTTTTAAAAAAAAAAAAAAAAAAAAAAAAAAAAAAAAAGGAAATATGGACAGGTGATAATGGGAGGAGAGATAGGTTCATTCTCCTGTCGGTGCCCTTGAACCAGGCACTGGCTTAGAACTGGAGTTTCTCCCAGGGCGCTGCACAGTGGCTGCCCACGGCTCCGAACACTTAGGATGGGTTAAACGTAGAGAATGAATTTCCCTACGGGGATCAATAAAGGATAACTTAACTTAAAATGCTAATTCCATCACTTTCTTTTAATCACTTACATGCTAATCAGACCCTGTATACACATTAGCTTGGTAAATGAACTCTCAGTATAGCATGTAAAGGAAAAAGATGTAAGTCAAAATATTACTCTTACGAACCTAAGAGATGCCAATCAATATATTTTAATTCAGCTTGACAGTTAATCCCTTTTGGGCCTTTTGGCTTTTTAATATTTTGAAATACTTTGTTTTGGTGTGCTGTTTATCAGCTCAAAAGGTTTTTATACATTTCCTAGCACAGCTGCAGCTTTGAAATTAAACAAAGAGCGGCCCTGACAGCCCTGGTTTTTTTTTTTCCCTTCTTCACTCAGGCTTCATCAAGAACACGGAGAAACTGAGCTACGGCAAAGAGCGCATGTATAAGCTGACTGTGACCGCCTACGACTGTGGAAAAAACCGTGCCTCCGAGGATGTTCTGGTCAAGATCAGCGTCAAGCCCACCTGCAAACCCAGCTGGCAAGGTATCAAAGCTCTCCTCTACTCTCTGTAGCTTGCCAACCATCACTGTTTAGGTGTGTCTCTGTGTTGAACAAAAGCGATCCACCAACGCACAGGCTGCCACTGTCAAAAAGGTTATTTAACTCCTTTAAGCCACAGGGCCTATCCTGTTGAAAGAACTGAAGTGCTTCTTAATGAGTAATTACTATTGACAGCCGCCCCTGTATTGACAGCTCACATGTTATCTGTGCTGTGCTGAAGGACATCTTTTCATTCTTTCCTCCCTCTCGCTTCGTCTTTCAGGCTTCAATAAGAGGATTGAATACGAGCCTGGCACAGGTAGCCTGGCCCTTTTCCCCAGCATGCACTTGGAGACCTGTGATGAGCCAATCACGTCCATCCGAGCCAATATTGAACTGGAAACCAACCATATTGGGAAGGGCTGCGACCGCGACACCTACTCTGAGAAGTCGCTGCACAAGCTGTGCGGTATGTAACTGCTCCTGGAAATGGTTATTGTCAGTAGTGCATCATTGGAATCAAAATTATTTTTTGATAAATCCAAGTGCAAAATGTAATTCCCTTTGTCCTCCCTCCTTTGATTGTTTTTTTAGGAGCCAGCTCTGGCACCGTGGAGCTTCTGCCTGCACCCAGCAGCTCTGCAAACTGGACGGTAGGGCTGCCCACCGACAACGGGCATGACAGCGACCAGGTGTTTGAGTTCAATGGCACCCAGGCCATCAAGGTTCCCGATGGCATGGTGAGCACCAGCCTGAAGGAGCCCTTCACCATCTCTGTGTGGATGAGACATGGCCCCGGGGCCCATGAGAAGGAGACCATCCTCTGCAACTCTGACAAGACAGGTAAGGTCCCTGGAGAAGAGCAGAATTGTTTCAAAGTTGTCTAAAATAAAGCTGCAGTTTGACTTTTAGTTTAATTGTTTTATGAGGTGAGATTGGTTTGCAGGTAGTCAACTGTGAAAACACAATAAAAATACATAATAAAAGGCATAATCCAAATGTAAACAAAAGGGTAGCCTACCCACCATAATATAGATACAAACCTGCTATCACTCCCGCATTGATTGGCAGGTCTTCTAATACTAAGACTATCACTACATGACAGCTATATTAACTAAAAGTTATTTTAGTTCATTTTTATGTTTCTAGTGTTGTTAAAGAGTTGTTTACATCAGTAATATTGCTGAACAAAACACCTGTACAGTTCAGAAATTAACATATTTTCTATTTTTCATTTGTAAGTCAAACTCTGAACTTCTATGAGAATATACTTATATTATACTTATTGATACAGCCAACAACTGCTGATTTGGCTGTTGGACATTAATGCCAGAAATGCATTGAAGCAGCACAAACAAAATACTCAAAACTTGTACCTTATCATACCACAACTTGTACCATACAAGTATTAACCATTGTATAGACCTGACATGCACTCAGCTATCTGAAAATGTCAGCTCCCTGTAATACATTAAAATATCTTGTGTCTACTGAACTAGTCAAAACCTGCGTATAACTCTTTTGGTATCTAAGTGGCATACTCATTAGTGCTGCACATGTGATGTCTGAAAATATGCCTCTAATAAAAGGTACATTGTAACTGTAGGCTGTAATCAGTGTTGGTGCTCAGCTGGCTGGCTAACACATGGAAACACACTTCCTTTTATGTTTTTCTTTCTCACCTCTGCCAAGTGCTCGCTGACCTTTCCATTTTTGTCACTAGTTGTACATTTTGCGTGTGGTCACGAGCTCCTTGATCTTAATGACTGTAAAGTCTCTGCCATGGCCAGTGAGAGGCAGCTCATCAGCTTCTGTCCGACTGCTTATATAAGAAGGATTACATCAGAACGGCTGTGCCCTGGACAGGAAGCTCCCATACCCACGATCTCAGCAGCATTCATGAGCTCCATTCAGCACAGAAACATAAATGTCTTACATTCAGTTAATTTCTTCTACATTTTAGTCTTTAGTTCTTTATACTGAAACTACATGTTAACACTAAAACTGTGAAGCATCGACTTTGCATTATTTTGGACCACCAATGTGACCACAGAAGGGGTGAAATAATTATCAAATTAATCTGTTGTTCACTTAAATGCACATCATTAGTCACCAGGGTGTCTTACATTGTCCTACTTAGTCTGACCAGCCACTTATAATAACCCTGTATTACGAAAAGAGCAAGCAGATAAATCTATTTGTGATGCTGGATCCAGCAAATGGTTGTTTTTTACATGAAAATTATTAATTCATTTTTCAAAATGAAAATCAAATTGACTTCCTGTTATTTGGGTAATTGATTAAATGTCTCATACTAGACTCCAGTTAATTCTGCTTTAGCAATGTGTTTAGGCGGGTATATTACGCCTTGGGTGTCAAGAGTCATGATTGTCCCTTAGTATGGATAATATACTGTCATTTTTCCAAATTATAATCAGGCCAGAGTCCAGAATCCTGTTTCCAAAACGTGATTCATACTATGTTCCCCAGTTGTTGTTGTTGATTATCCTAATCAAGTGAGAGGAAGATGCAGCCTTTGAGGTCAAGGGACGTTAAGGGATGATAACTTCACAGTCCATTTAAATTATCTAGACCTGATGCTCTCTAATTATAGCGCATCATTCGACAGTTTTTGTTAGATATTGTAGTAGACTATAGATACATATTGAGAAAAACACTGTAAATCTTTAAATCTCTTCAAGGATTAACAGCCAGTTGGTGTTTGGTACCACGGTTACATGTCCTGATTTCTTTTTAATTCTCTTGTTCTCTTCTCCTCCAAACAAATAAGCCATGGTTGCATTTCCAGGTTAGAGAACATTACGTTTGTTAATAGGAATTGGTACAATACCAATACCACAATACCAGTAAATGTCTTCTTTTCAGTCTTGTATTGGGGCAGTTGATAAAAAATAAATCAGCACCCGTCCTCCAAATATTCACATATTCAGTTACATATTTAAATTTTAGAGTTGCAGTTTCGTATCTTGATCTCCCCTCTCATTTTCTCTACTGCAGAGATGAACAGACACCACTATTCGCTCTACGTCCACAACTGCAGGCTGATCCTTCTCCTCCGCCAGGATCCATCAGAGGCCGAGAACTACAAACCAGCCGAGTTTCACTGGAAACTCGACCAGGTCAGCTGCTTCTACTACCAGTTTAGAGAATGACAGCCTGTGACGCATGATATTTAACTAAGAATAAAGTTAGTTACAGTGTACTGTGTGACTCTCACAGTCCCAGTTTCAGCTTTCCATTCCCTCTGTTGTGTTCTCCCCAGGTGTGTGACAAAGAGTGGCATCACTATGTGCTGAATATGGAGTTCCCCACTGTGTCTCTGTTTGTGGATGGAACTACCTTTGAGCCCTTCCTGGTTACAGAGGACTATCCGCTGCACGCCTCCAAGATCGAAACTCAGCTCACCATTGGTGCCTGCTGGCAAGGTAAACTCTTGAATAGATTGTTTAGGAGGAATGCTGTAAAATGAAATGAGCCATAATTCTCTTGTGTGACTAAATGTCTTAATGTACAAATAAGTCTGAAGCACATTGTAAAGAAAGACATGAATCTCTCTTACATGATTCAAATGTTTCTATAACATTTTGCTATTTTTGGTGGCTAAAATAGTAAAAACTCTAATTCTACCTGATAATCTTTTATTATTATATTTGCTGATTACAGCTTGTGTCATAATGCAGGGTGCATGTAATGTTATTAACTCTTTCTTAGATTCTGAAATGATGCACTATGAACTCGTATGTAGCATCTGAATCTCCTGCAAATCCTCAACCTTCCTCCCTGTCTCTCCCTGCTCTCTTGTTTCTGTCCTTTACAGACAACTCAGGACATGACAATGACACTGAGTCAGTCTCTGAGCCCACCTCAGGTTGCTCAAGTCTTTCCCTTACTCCTCAGATATGTCCATGTGTCCACACCATGTCCCACCACGCTAACTGCATCCTCATACCATTTCGGCTAGAATGATTCTTTATACATTCTAGATGCAGAAAGATTTCTTTTGTTATAACTGTTTGGAGCATGATGCAGTATGGATGAGACTGATGTGATTTTTAATGCTGCCTGCATTATTTTTTTGTGTGTGTGTTTTCTTCATTCTCCATTTATACGCTCTTCTCACTGCAGCAGCCAGGCAGTTGTTTTTGACAGAAGCAGAACAGAAATAGACATGTAATGAGCACAAAACTCTGACCTGGCTGCAGAAGTTTGGCCGTGCAGGCTCGTCTTTCAGAACATGACCTTTGGGTCCGAAGCAGTAACTCCTCCATATTGGATAACAAAGCTACAGCAACACACACACGCACATCACTGGATGAATGTGGGACCTTGAGATGTGGAGGTCCAGGTTGTGGCGCAGACTTATGCTCATTATGGTTTAGCAGGAAGACACAACACGATTGTTTCATTTCTCACTCGGCAGGATTGATGCACCTCACAGCAATACTGAAATACTCAGTTACATTGACATTTCAAGGCTCCAAATTTCAGATCACTTTTGTGTATTTTGACCATTTTGCAGTCCTCAATATGGTTCCATTATTTTGTGAAAATAAGGTGACTAAAGAGGATTAATTTCTTCATTATCTTAGATAATCCCTTCTTTGAGTTTCTTTTTTTTTCTGTTGATGTCATTTTGTTTTCCCAAAGTAAGGCAGCGGTTCACCCTGTTAATGCAGATGTTGCATGTGTCTAAGGCGTGTGTAAGCTCATCCATCATTCTCCTGTCTCGCTCAATGGGCCCTCAGGCATTGTAAGGGCACACATACTAACTTGCATGAACGCCAGCTTTGCACATTGAGACAGCATGCTTGAATCTCCAGCCCAGAAAAGGTGAAGTCTGTGGAATGTACACTTGAGTAACTTTTGTGTGTGTGTAACTGTTTTCTTCTCCTCATCTCTGTCCTGACATACCCAGGTGGAAATGCTCGAATGGCTCAGTTTTTCCGGGGGAACCTAGCGGGGCTGATGATCCGCTCTGGCAAGCTGGAGAACAAGAAGGTGATCGACTGTTTGTACACCTGCAAGGAAGGACTGGACGTGCAGCTGCCTGAGGAGGTAGCTTCAGCTGTCAAGGTGTGTTTGAGACACAAAACACACTCCAAACCTCAGGCAGCCTGGATCGGAGAATATTTGTGTATCAACAAGACGGTCTAACTCAGTGGTTTCAAACCTGTTAGGCTTGTGATCCTATATGGGGAAGCAAAGTGTACTCTTACTCCTTTCACAGGTTGCATTTATGTGTGAATTGTGATCAGTTCAACCAAAGAGTGATTTGAACAGTTTGTAAAGGCCTGAAGAGGTGTGAATATCCAGTATTTTACATTAAAAAAAAATCAGAAACAATAAATTATTTTCTATCTTGTCAGTCACTGCTCTAGTCGAATAAAGTTAAATAAAATAAGAAACAATAAGGTGAAGTCAATATATATGGATTATTTCAGCTGTATAGATAACATTGACAGGTTCCCCTTGACTATGCACGTGCTTTGTATGTGTTAAATGACTTAAGCTAGCTTGTCACATGTGTAGCTTAGTGTCAGCCTGACAGCACACACTTGACTAACACATTAAAGATCCCCTCCAGACATGTATTAAAACACATATACAAATAGTCTGCTTTGAATAGTAATGTGTGTCTGGTATGTTTTTTCCACAAAAAAAGTATAATTTCCACATTAAAATCCTTAAAAAAGGCATCTCCTCCTTCTAGCCCAGAATCTATGAATATGCTAATTTTGTTCATTTCTAAAGTTTTCCTGCTGGACACAAGATGTCTCCTTCTTCACTGTAAAGTCCATTCTCAGTGTATGTGCACTTTAAGCTTCAAGTTTCTGCATCACACTTGTATAAGTTGCAAATTGGACCAGGATTGGCTTCCAAACTATTTGTGATGTCACAAATCATGCTCGTAAGCCTGCCCCTTAAAATCTGATTTACAGTGAGAACACAGAAACTTTCCACTTTCAGCAGATTAATGTGATAACATCCTTCTAGTGTCAAACTCTGCACATACATCATTCTGTACAGTGAAGCTCAAACACTCAAGTGTATGAACAAGAAGAAAAACACATTTTTGGGGTTTAAGTATGGCATTAGGAGACAATCTTGCCTCAAATCACACAGTCACCTTGATTTCTTCTCTTAGGTGGAGTTCAACCCCAACCAGTCCTCTCTGACCGTGGAGGGCGACGACATTGATGCCTTTGACAAGGTCATGCAGCACATCTCCTACTTGAACTCCCGCCAGTTCCCGACCCCTGGCATCAGGCACCTTCGCATCTCCACCACCGTCAAGTAAGTAGCAGAAGCCAATTCTCCACCAGTTGGTTTTATCTTCTCTGCTCGGTCGCCATCGTGTCACCTCATCTGTCAGTCAGCAGCAGCCCACCATTTGTGAAACAGGTTCTTTCTGCCTAATAGTACATTCAGAGAGGGTTCATCTTTCTACTTTAAATGTAAGGAGGGTTTGGTGAGGTAAAATAGAGGTCAATAGTTTTACCTAATTTCCATAACAAAGAGAGTAAACATGAAAGGTTTTGAGGTTGGAGAGTGACAGGCAGAAGAGCTGTAAGATTCTGTATTTTGTTTTTCAGTTCTCTTTGATGTATATTTTTTTATAACAACGATGTATTCAGACACTGAAATGTGAATAACAAAACAGAATTATATTTGCAGATGATGTATGAAAAGAATATATTAAGACTCAGGTTTCTGCTGAGCCTACTCCAAGATCAGTTCCAGTTAGTGTTGCAGTTTAACATTTGTACTTATTTGCATATGCACAAATCTGCATCAACATTGTGTTTTATTGGGTGGACTGGGCAATTAGACCAAATGATGAATTGTCCTTCTATGTCCAGTTTCTACCTGTAGGGGCAACTTTCCAGCTGTTGGTGCCATTATAATAATGCAGAGGAAGCACTTTAATAAGCATTTTATATGTGGAGTTGCAGTCAGACTGAAATGAAAAGTAACTTGTTTTTTTTGTTTGTTTTTTTACCTTGTAAGCTTTTTCTCCGCATTATTAAGTACATCTGTTTACAAATACAAAACAAGAATATGTTCCTGTGTTTTTATATGTTCCTTTTCTTCCTGGAAAAGAGCAGAGTATTTATTAGTCCTTACTACACACCTGACCAGTTGGAAAACACACAAAACTACACACAGTTACTTCTAAATAGAGTTTCAAAATTTTTTCCTCAGCCTTTTCTATCAGACTAATTTTACTACTTCACAGCTTTTAGAGATACTCAAGTGGTAATCTTTAAAGGTGGTACATATTTAGGTGTTCGCCCCTGAATTCCTTGTTTCCTTTCCCTTACACACCATTGTTGAAGTCCAGGTGGCTCGAATGTATTCACTTTCATTAATCATGTTTGTTGTGAAGCTGTAACAGTCCATTTCAGTGTTTTTGTTTTGTCTTTCCCCATCACCCTGCCTCAACCGGACATACATTAGATTATGGAAGCACATTCAGGGCACATTCATAATGCCCCTTGTGTCTTTCAAAGCAGAGGGAGAACCAGCAACTTTGTCACAAAATGATAAAAGACCCTGGGTATTCAAACTTAAATCTTCTCCCAGATGCTTCAACGAGGAGTCCTGCGTCACGGTGGCAGATACCGAGGGTTATGTGATGGTGCTGCAGCCCGAAGAGCCCAAGATCAGCCTGAGCGGCATCGACCACTTTGCCCGCAGCGCTGCCGAATTCGAGAGCCAGGAAGGTGTGACGCTGTTCCCCGAGCTACGCATCGTGAGCACCATCACCCGCGAAGTGGAGGCCGACACTGAGTCTGAAGCGGCAGAGGGTGCTGATGATGACCCTACAGGTAAAAGAAATGCACACATGGCCCCTACGTTAACACCAGATAATGTTATAGGAAATTGGTAGATATTGCTAACCCATTTTTTAGTAGATTAGTTGTGTTTGCTCAACAGTCTGCTCATCCTCGGAGTTATGTACACTGAATTTCTACTTTAACACTGCCACATATGTAATCTTAGTCTTGTGCTTCCTGAGTCAGTGCGATACAGAGTGATGCCCCGTCCGTTTCCTTGGTTGAATTACCAAGCACAGTGAATGTACAGTTGATAGCTGTGTAGATGTACAGTAGCTGGTGACGGCGAGGATTACGCCTGGAGGCCGAAGGGATTGGACAGACAGAGCGAGAGGGAGGGAGAGAAAAGAGATAAGTTGTTTACTTCTTTATGGGAGGGGGTCAGTGACCAGCCGTGCCATCTGTTAGGCTTGTATATGAGCTAAGACGAAGAGAGACAATAGACATGCACTGAGGTTGACACAGATATAGGGAGATACGATGTCCTGTGGTGAACAGCAGGCCATATGGGACAAAAGGCCTTACAGAGATCTGTTGCTATTACCTGCATTACCCTGCCCCGCCTTCCACAACCAACAAATGAGAAGTCACAGAAGATGACTAAGTATCTCTTATTAGGAGCTCCCACAGAGTCAAAAGGTGCAAACTGTGTGTGCATGAAATATGAATTTGTTTCATAAGCAAAATGGAGAAGACAGGCAGCCTCAGCCGGGCTATTAGAATATAATAAAGTTAAAGTTAATAATTAAAATACCTTTTGATTGTGTACGAGTTCCTGAGCTGTGTTCCATGTTTTACACCTCTGTTCTTAAAAAAATAAACATTACACTAACAGAACACAACACAAACCATACTGCTTTTTAACACTAAACATGGAACTCATTTGCAGAGTAGCTAAGCCTACCTGTTATATTGACAATGGTGAATCTGTGGCGTCCCACATTGTGTTCTTTAGGATGCTTACTCATCTTTATTCAGTTCATCCTCCTCCTCTAACCCCAACCCCCCTTTTTCCATTAATTGCTCTCTAAAATGAGAGATTTGAGCAACTCATTAACTAGTCTTTGCATTTGTGAAGCGTAGCCAATTAATTTCACATGAACAGGAAGACATTCAAAACAAAACAGCGTGTTTGCAGTTTCTCATCTTGTATACATTTCTAGTGTTAGCATGTGAAAGATGAACGCCACCAATTTTACGCATGAGGCAATGTCTGAAGACTACAAGTGTGGAGTTGGAAAGAAATGAGCTTAACAGACTTCTGTAGCCTGCTCGTCATTTCTGCTTGAGGCTAGCAGCTCAAGGCTACATTAGCTGCTACTAGCATAATACATCCGAATCTCCGACCCAACTGTCAGCGGTCAAGTTGCATTGTGGGTGATGCAGGTGGCAGGTTTTGACGAGGAAGTAAAATGCATGAAATATAACGGGCGATATCTCTGGTTGTGATGCATCAATTTTGATGCACTTTTTTTTTTTTAACTGTCCATTGTGAGATCGACAGTGCTATAGGAGTGCAATGCTAAATCAGTGGACTACTCTTTTAACATGAGAAAGAACAATGAACTAACAATGAACTGAACATTACAGGCCCAATGGAGAATCCTAAAGTTGAGGAGAGCCCTACAACTCTTCATACTAAATCTTTTTTCTCCATTGTTCCTTCAGTGCAAGAGACAGTGGTGTCAGAAGAGATCATGCACAACCTGGACACGTGTGAAGTGACTGTGGTGGGAGACGAGCTGGACGGGGAGCATGAGAGCCTGGAGGTGGACATGTCCCAGCTGCAGCAGCACGGCCTGGAGATGAGTTCCTCTAACCTGGGCCTCGTCATCACCGGTACAGACCAGAACTGTCCGAACTAGCACTAGCAGCTCTTTCTGGTTGGAATAATCTAATATAATGACAGCTTTACATAAGAAGTCAATTCTTAGAAGTCTGTTTAATAATGACGCCTCACATGTAAACAAATACAAATATGTAATCATATATAATGTACAAGTGTAGGCATTTAAATTTTAGGCAACCTATAAGTCTATTTTTAAGGACGCGCTTCAAAATCATCTTTTCCAAACATGCTATTCGACAACATTACTGTTTTTCTCTTAACATGGAGAGACTTTCTGACACTTTCTGGTGATTGCTGATGAAGCTCCCCTCTGTGTGTTCCAGGTGTGAACACCATGGCCAACTATGAGCAGGTCCTGCATCTTATCCGTTACAAGAACTGGCACACCGAGGCTCTCTTTGACAGGAAATTCAAACTGGTCTGCTCTGAACTCAACGGACGCTACATCAGCAACGACTTCAAGGTCGAGGTATGACTGAGCATTTGTCAGTTACGTCGCATAACAGTGACGCATTCACAACAGAGGAGTGCAAGTGGTGCCCTACTGTTACTGAAGCATTCTTGTGTCCCCTCGCGATACTTGAGCTGCATCTAAAATGGAGATCTGTTGGCAACATTTTCTGACCGTATACGTTTGTGTTTCTGGTTTTTATTCTCTCTAGGTGAATGTAATCCACACAGCCAATCCAGCGGAGCATGCCAACAATGCCGTGGTGCAGCCCAACTTCATTAACCCCGTGCATCATGCCTCTGTGGATCTGTCTGGTCACAACCTGGTCAACGCTCACCAGGCCTCAGGTATGGCAACACGAGAGCCTGACATGTGAAACGTTTTTTTTTCTTTGTCCTTTGCATCATATAAACCAAGACTGTGTCCACTTTTTTTTTTTCCCAGGGCGCCTGTAGCACATAGAAAGTACCTCTCCTGAAGCATGTCTGTCTTATATAATCATCTCACTAAAGTAAAATAGCAACAGTTGATCATTTTGTTTATCATGTTAACACACAACAAAAAATTTAATTTTCAGTTCCAATTACAGCATTTTACAAATACATTTAAATTAATACCAAGCGTCATAATCAAACCAGTAATCTCCTTAATTGTTGTTGTAGAAAAAAATATTTGGCCTCTGGTATGGCAAGCATTGCTAGGGATGGATTACAGTCTATTAACCAGAAGTAGGGCATGTATGAAACACTGGTTGTTTGCCCGTATAT